>CALNXI010001719.1:30329-72645 GCA_942486025.1 Porites evermanni
GATTAAGTTTGAAAGGATGCAAATTCATTTTTTTTCAGTCACGTTCTCACTGCTGTCGTCGTCGAAGTTGCTTAAGGTCTCTAAAGACGTTTCATGGAGGACGTGAACACACGACAATCAATTTTTCCTTTCTCTTCTTTGGAAATAAATTAAGAGTTTAAGATTCAACTCTTGGAACGTTCGCCTACATTTGACCATTGTTATGTTTTGACAAATTGAGAGAGGTTAAACAAACACAACAAAGTATCATAAAATCACAATTTCATTTTTAGTCACGTTTTCGCTGCAGAGGTTGTCGTAGTTGTTTATAAGCCCCCCTAATCTCGTCTCTGAACGGTATCCACTTGTAAGAAAAGAAAGTAGGATCTGGGGGGTGGAAAGTAGGTCTAGAGTTTTTGGCATCTTTTGCGCATGCGTTTACCCCCGCTTAGAACAGGCAGACCGAGCCACTGTATGCCAGGGAAAATATTAATTAGAGAAAAGTTTGAGTGACGAATCTTCTGAAAAATGCGATTCTCCCAACTTCTACTTGATCAGACAGGGGCACCCAACGACAATTTTCGGAAGAATATCTGTTCGGAAGACGATTTGAGATCTAGAATTTTCGGAACATTTGTTGTAAAATTTCTTGCTTGCCTGCCTCTCCTAGGATTTTCGAACATGTAAAAAATGGTATAATTGCCTATTTTTAACGGATTTTTACCTTAAAAAGGTCACCTAGAATTTTCGGGAGCCTTTTTTCTGGCTGAAATTTTCGAAAAAGTAAGTTTTGATCCCTATTGTTTTCGGATCACTAGACTTTCAGCTAGGAAATCCGAACAGATGAAAAATTTTTAGGGGATAAAAATATGCCTATATCTACCGTTTAAATACTAAAATACGTTTAACAATGCTATATTTAAGTGGTTTTGAACTATATTCTATATTCTCGTTGGGTGCCCCTGATCAGAGGCCGTATTTGCACATGCCTGATCAATTTTATCATATAAAAGCGATTTATTAACTGCGGAAGTAAAAAAACTTCAGTTATTTTTCACTGTTAACTACAGTGACTTTTACCATAGTGATTGGATCCACAGCGACTTTTACCGGATTGTAACCGTGTGAGGAAAAGAAAGCTAACAGCAAAACGTAATATAATATCAAAATAAATGCCATCAATCTTTCAGTAAAATCAAAATAGGGTAAAAAGTGTTCAATACATACACACGAAACATTTTAATGTCGCAACCTTGCTCCCAGGGCTATCTCCTACTATTCCATCAATTCCCGCCCCCGGGGGGACGAACAGAAGAGAACACTGCCAATGAGATTGTACAAAGAGCTTGATTTTTTTTGCCGCTAGTTTTTAGTATGAAAGTGTAAATGGTTGAATCCCTTGCGACTATATTACACTGTCCTGTAAGGCCAGGTTTTAAATCTCTTTCTCAGGGGTCCTTCATGTTTATGAATCATACTGTCACACAGTTGTTAAAAATTCGTCGTATTGTTCAGAATGTTGCGCTGTTGTTACGGAAGACTCCCATTGTAACATTCCAGACCGATCACTGTTATTATTGGCTTGTGAAGAGTTGTTGGTACTGTTAAAAAGCGTCCCGTTCAACGAAGTATCGCTTTGCCCACAAAACGAACATCCTCCAACAGGCTTCGCTTTTGTTCGCCGTTTATTTGTCCTCATGTTATCCTTTTTTCTACTGCCTTTGATCTTAAGAACACAGTCTATCCAGGAGCGGAAGTAATTCTTGAAACCGTCCCTAAATTGTTCGTTTACAGCGCTGTAAATGAGCGGATTGGAGGCGCTGTTTGCATACACACATATCTGACACAATGCCAAGATGCCATCCGCGTTCTTGTTACTAGCTGCAAAGGAAATTATTTATTATACATTAGACTCATTATCAGTGTTCTCATTGGCTAAAAACCTACAGTTAATGTTCGAATTAGGCATGATTTCCAAGAGCAATATCAAACTGTGTTCCTTGCGACGGTGTTTTTGTCGCTATTTTCTTCAAAACAATGTATATTTAAGGTGACTCGACCCAGTTTTTTTGAGGGGGTACCATCCTACTTTGAAGCTCTCTGGTATCCCCACCTTTACTTTTATCGTAAGTCTAACACGTAGAATGGATAACATATAGATCAATCTACAATATAACATAAAATTTTGGGCGATCGGAGTAAATGTCACGTGGTTATAATGCCACGCCCCTTTGAGGTCTGAGTCGAAAATCTGCTGTTGCCGGCATTTTTTCTTGAAAATCTCTCGGCTACACATAGTGCGCATTAGTGCCTTGCGCTGAACAGAGTTTCACCAAAATCGCAAAGACCCAATTCGAGAAATTCAGCGGTTTCCAAATTTAGGTCATAATTTATGCGAAAATGATAAGCAAACTTTACACGGATTATATCTAATAAACTATGAGATTCATCTCTTTATTTTGGGCATCGTTATAACAGATAGGGCCTTGCAAGTTAGCAAAACGCCTTAGGGCCTTGTAAATGCGCGCGATTTCGAGCAAAGCAAACATATAGAAATTATAGTTTTCGCTATTTGTTGACGTTTGTCAGCGTTTAAGAGTCCTTCTCACGAAAAAAGCATTTTCTTAAAAATTCGTAGTTTTTTTTCCTTCCGAATTCGGAAGTCAGCCAAGCGCGGTCATTGCACGCGTGCTGAAGAAGAATGCTGTATAATGACAGACTAGAAACAATAGACAACTCCCAAAGCACAAACTCAGCCAAAACGCTAAAAATCTTCAATGTTTACTCAAGTTTGGGCTTAAAGAAGATAATGTCACAGTTTTTCAATGACCATGAAATTCAGAGTCCGGGTAGTTAGTTAATCAATTGTGGCCCTGAAAAAATTTGAAGGAAAAAAAACTTTGCGGTATTTTCCTCAATTATATGTGTTTCCGTGACTGTGCTCACATTGTGGGTGGCTCTTCCTAAAATGTTCTGCAATCGGTATAGGATTCAATGGAGCCGAAACCAATTGTGGAATTGCAGACATTTTTGGCATCCGACTGATGAACAGTTACGACACGTAGATGTATTTTTTAGCAACTACTATAATTTGCGGTCTGTCCACTTTGAATAATTAGATTCGATGTTTTTGTTATCCCAAATAATCAAGATCTCGGTAAGTGTAATGAGCCTTGGCCTTCGGTTCGGCTGATAACACTTACCTCGACCTTGATTATTGCGGATATCACAAAAACCTCATCCAATCATTGTTTATTATTACCATCTAGTCTCCCGTTAGATAGCCTCCCACGCAGACGCTCTTAGAGGTTCGTCACGCGTTCCTGGGGTAGGAACGCGTGACGAACCCCCCAAGAACGTCTGCGTGGGAGGCTAGCCGTTAGACAAAGGAGAAAGCATCCTAATCTTGGCTTTCTAGAGGCAGTGTTGCTACTCACTGAAAAGAAAAAACTTCGATGACTATTCCCTGACCGGCTCTAACAGAATTTTACTGGCTTTACATTTCACCCTTTCTTCAACTTTTTTTATTACCACCGGGATGAAATGTCGGCTTCTGTCAACGCTTAATTTGCGATTTCAATACTTTTTTTATGGATAGATATTCAACTGGATTTGGAGAATCAAATATAGAGAATTTTTTTCCTCGAATGGGGTCAGCAGTTGCAGTATGAACATAAATTTTTCCTAACTTTTTCCTATCAAGAATCAAATTTCTCTGACTTCTTATGCAGTGAGCAATAAAGAATCTGGGCCCCTTTCCTTTGCACGGTTTTAACGTATCCTTGATAACATGTGTAGCTTTTAATCCACGAAACTCGTACACCCTTAAGCTAAGTGCAAATGGACGCAGCAACTCCCAACATTGTCGGGCCAACATTGTTGGGAGTTGTTGCGTCTGTGTTGGCAGTCGGGCGTGCAAACGGATGCAACAACTTCCAACAATGTTGAGACCTGCGGTGCATTATGGGAAGGATACAATCTTTGTAAACCATGTGTAATGCGCGTGTGAGGCCCCAACAATGTTGGAAGAGCTGTGCAAATGGATCCAACATTGTTGCGCTACGCTTCGGCGATCACGGAACAAAAGAAATGTTGGGATTAGTTGGCTCGAAATGTTTGACCGGTTTCAAACTTTCTAGACTACAAGTAGTCCCCTACTTTTCCTCAGGGATAGTAGAGCGTGCGAAACGCGAGCGCGCGCGTTTCGCTCGCTCTACTATCCGTGATGAAAAATGGGGGACTACTTGTAGTCTACAAACTTTCCGCAACATCTCCATACAACACGCAGCAACATGTAACGACATGAAAAAGGGTGTGCAAACGAACGCAACATGTAACATCCAAAACTGAGTTGTTGGCAAACAATGTTGCGTTTGTTTGCAAGGGGCTTTCTGTAAGTTACTTTATGTAACGGTATATTACCTCCATCGCCAAAATCAAACCAGAGAAAGAAGATGTGGTTAGGAAGCATAAGAAGCGCGAACACTATGACAACAACTGTTAGGATTTTCATAACTTTATGAGCCTCTCTCTCCTGGTCTCGTTGGAGAGTATCGTTTGAATAAGAACCCCTGTCTCTTCGCAGATCTCTGCCAATTCTGTAAAGACAAACATGTTTTAACAGCAGTTTAAACGATAATGTATTATAACCCTGCCAACAAGCTCTTCGAGACTATCACACGGCGTTTTCAGGGACCGGTTTATTTCTAGCTACATTTTAGGACACTTTTTCCCTCGAAAATGGAAGCTCCGCTCCGTTCATGTGCTCATTATAAATATAATAATAATAATAATAATAATAATAATAATAATAATAATAATAATAATAATAATAATTTTATTTATATAGCGCTAAAATCCAATAATTGTCCAAAGCGCTACCTAATTACAAAAAAGAATAAAAAAAAAAATCTAAATTATAAAATATCTACAATATACAATATAATTCAAATATAGCCTAAGTTATCTACTATATAAATCAAAAACATCTTAAAACAAAAGGAATCTCATAACCTATATGCTAACTTAAATAAAAAAGTTTTAAGGGATTGCTTAAAAGTTGCCACTGAAGCACATTTCCTAATCTCTAGAGGTAAATCGTTCCACAATTTAGGTCCTGCAATAGAGAAAGCTCTGTCTCCATATGTTTTCAATCTGCTTCTTGGAACCACTAAATATTCTTTACATGAAGAACGCAATGACCTAGAGTATGTTTTAAAATTCAAAAGGTCAGAAATATAAGAAGGTGCAAGGCCATGAAGGGCCTTGTATACCAATAAAAGGACTTTAAAAGTTATTCTAAACTCAACTGGTAACCAATGAAGATTAATTAAAATAGGAGTTATATGAACATGCTTCGGTGTCAGTGTGACAACACGAGCTGCAGCATTCTGAACTGCCTGTAGTCTAGCTAACAGATACTTAGGAAGGCCATGTAATAAGGAATTACAGTGATCAAGTTTCGAACTAATAAATGCATGGACTAAGATTTCACATGTATCTTGGCTTAAGTACTTGCGGATTTTAGCAATATTTCTCAAATGATAGAATGATGATTTACAAATGTTCTTAATGTGCTCCTCAAAACTAAATATGCTATCAAACTGAACCCCTAAATTACGAACAGAGTCACGAGGTGCAATGCACTCAGAACCAACAGTAATGTGACCGATGTCAGGCATAGGATGGAATAAGATGCAACAAATGAAACTGAACGTCATTAAAAGGTCAAAAATGCCATTTTCAGGAGTTTTGGTTTTGTGGGACCTGAAAAATATTCCAAATGGGCGCCAAAATCGTTCTAAAAATAAACTGGCAGTGAAAACGCCGTGACACGGGTATATATGTAAGTTGTTAGCTCCGGGTTATGGGCTCCTAGGTCAACAAAAATGGGGTTTTCGATCCTTAGCCTGCGACCTGGCTCCTTAGTGTGGAACTGAAAAAGGGCGAGGGCGGGGGCGAGCGCGAAGAAAGAGGGCTTCTCCCTCCTCAGTCCCTCGGCTTGCGTTTTTGCTCCCCGTTATTCGCCTTTTTTCTCTACCAAGTACCATGGTCCCAGGCTAGGTTTTCCTGTGCACGACGCGCGACTTCTCTATCAGCGACGAGATGTATGTCTCATTGTATTCGAAGTGAGTCTTCGTTAGTTCAGGAGGTGTTTCCTGTCAAAATAGGAAGTAACCTTATCAGCCCCCCAAAGGCTTAAATGTGTTTTTGTTATTAACAGTTAACCAAGTTTATAGACCTTTCCTGCATTCCGCTCCAATGAGCAAACATACAGTTCCATAGAAATCACTATATTTTGTCCACCCAAGCCTCGACTTAGTGCCTTTGTTTACAGGAATGATGGAAAGGTCTATTATTATTCAAGTTTCACAAGGCTCTACTTAAACTAGCCATTCTCCCTTTAAAACTACTCAGTAAACAAAAAATAAACACCAGTTTACTCACCTTATGTACGACAATCCAATAACTGATAAAGGTACCACATACTGAAGAAGAAAAATAGAAATTGTATAGGCTCCAGCTTTAAGTCCTTTATCTTCAAATGTTTCAATACACACGTTTTTCTTATTTAACTCTAATACAGCGATGTATGGTGACACGAGAGCTAGTGCAAACAGCCAGATCACACCGATCACCTTTTTGGCATCGCGTGTTGTTAGTTGAGGACGTAAGGGGTACACTACTGCCATAAACCTACAAAACATCAAGAGAGAGAGATTCAAGCTTAGTGTCATGTGGTTTGTTGAGTACAAACTGACATTGCTGGATACATGTACACTATTTTTGTTTTAGAAGAACGTTCGGTTTTCTAGTTGAGCCTGCATGGACCGCTCTTATTTTCTGAAAATTTCAGCCTGGAAATGTTCTTACGGATGTTCTTAAATTTCAATAACAGAAATCTGATAACTTTTAAGCTACATATAGCCAAGATAAGACAATGATTATAGTTTTCACATTAATGAATTGTACAAGTACAATCTAAGTGTATTATTGACCATACACAATAGGAATGTGTTGAAAGAACAGGGGCACCCAACGACAATTTTCGGAAAATACCTGTTCGGAAGACGATTTGAGATCTAGAATTTTCGGAACAGTTGTTGCAAAATTTCTTGCTTGCCTGCCTCTCCTAGGATTTTCGAACATGTAAACAATGGTCTAATTGCCTATTTTTAACGGATTTTTACCCTAAAAAGGTCACCTAGAATTTTCGGGAGCCTTTTTTCTGGCTGGAATTTTCGAGAAGGTAGGTTTTGATCCCTATAATTTTCGGATCACTAGACTTTCAGCTAGGAAATCCGAACAGATGAAAAATTTTTAGGGGATAAAAATATGCCTATATCTACCGTTAAACATACAGTTCCATAGAAATCACTATATTTTGTCCACCCAAGCCTCGACTTAGTGCCTTTGTTTACAGGAATGATGGAAAGGTCTATTATTATTCAAGTTTCACAAGGCTCTACTTAAACTAGCCATTCTTCCTTTAAAACTACTCAGTAAACAAAAAATAAACACCAGTTTACTCACCTTATGTACGACAATCCAATAACTGATAACGGCACCACGTACTGAAGAAGAAAAATAGAAATTGTATAGGCTCCAGCTTTAAGTCCTTTATCTTCAAATGTTTCAATACACTCGTTTTTCTTATTTAACTCCAATACAGCGATGTATGGTGACACGAGAGCTAGTGCAAACAGCCAGATCACACCGATCACCTTTTTGGCATCGCGTGTTGTTAGTTGAGGACGTAAGGGGTACACTACTGCCATAAACCTGCAACACATCAAGAGAGAGAGATTCAAGCTTAGTGTCATGTGGTTTGTTGAGTGCAAACTGACATTGCTGGATACACTATTTTTGTTTTAGAAGAACGTTCGGTTTTCGAGTTGAGCCTGCATGGACCGTTCTTATTTTCTGAAAATTTCAGCCTGGAAATGTTCTTAGGGATGTTCTTGAATTTCAATAACGGAAATCTGATAACTTTTAAGCTACTTATAACCAAGATGAGGCAATGATTATAGTTTTCACATTAATGAATTGTACAAGTACAATCCAAGTGTATTATTGACCATACACAATAGGAATGTGTTGAAAGAACAACATTTTTACATGCACCGTGATTCCATGTAGGACATTATGTGATTGAGTTTTTCTTGATTTAGGAAAGTAAAAGCAGTGAAAAAAAAACCATCTCTTTTCTGAGCCTCGGGTGTGTCCTTTGCATGTTCCGATTCAGACTGAAAGTTCTATTAAAAAAAGAGCGTAGTGCGTAGCATTTGTGCATGAGATGTCCCCACGTCTGATCGGGACGAGAGATCCCGAGTTCGAGTACCAGGTTTGACCTCAAATTTTTTTCTCGACTTTGGTCACTAAGTAAAGAGTCCTGTACCCAGTTGTTCAAAAGGTGGATAGCGCTATCCATCGGATAAATCTCTATCCAGCGGATAAGTATTAAGGAAACTAATTCCACTATCCACTGGGTAGAGATTCATCCGCGCTATCCAGCTTTTGAACAACTGGGGCCAGAATTTTAAACAAATTCCCTTCATCAGTAAAATGATTTAATTTGTTTTGTTTACCCGAGGGTGGCCTGTGATGTTTTGCTTTGAAACTGTACTGAACATCAGCCGTAAATGAGCTGTTAAATAATTTTTAAGTGTATTTACACATCTGTTTATCTTAGTACCTGAGTCTGGAAGATTAGTGTAAAATGTCAGAAAAGTTTGTGACCGAAATTTACTGTGGCTATGGAGCAGTTTATCTAGCTGTTATAGCAGAGTGGTCCGCCTGTTGTACGTTGAAATACTAAAAGCATATATATATATCTGGTCAATCACAACAGCGGCTAAGAATCCATTGAACCAATTACGGCTCAAATCAAATAAAGCCAGCTGCGGCAGAGCGCTGGAAAACTCGTGCAACTACATCTCAGTTTCATTGTCAGATTTCTGATTACTTCTGATTGCACCGTAATTTTTAGGGAGTAATTATAACTCCAAAAATGGAGTAAAAATTGTAGGGACAGGATAACCCCTTTTTGTCGGTTACTTTAACTCCTAATTTAACTCCGAATTTGGGCTCATTTTTAATCCTGAAAAAGAGTTCTTTTTACTCCCAGTTTGGAGTTAAAATAACTCCGAAATGGGGTTATTTTTACTCCTTACACGGGTTGTTTTTACTCTTCTTGGAGTTAATTTAACTCTGAAAGTGGAGTAAAAATTTTAGGTACAAGATAACTCCTTTTTTGGGGTTATTTTAACTCCTCAATATCTGGGGGCACTTTTACTCCCGAAAAAGAGTTCTTTAAACTCCTTTTTGGAGTTAAAATAACTCTCCCAAAAATAACTCCACTGTAAGGAGTTAAATTAACCCACTAGAGGAGTTATTATAACTCCTTGAAAATTACTGACTATGTGGTCGAGAAAGTGATGCTCGATTGTTTAGCCAATCACAACTGAGCATAGCAACGGAAATCCACTCGAAGAGCGCAGGAAAACGCGTGCAACCACATCCCAGTTTCATTGGCAGATTTTCGGTATCTCTGATTGGTCGAGAAAGTGACGCTCGATTGTTTAGCCAATCACAACTGAGCATAGCAAAGGAAATCCATTACAGAAGAGCTTTAACCCCCGGCTTCCTTACCCTCCCAATAATTTGAACCTTCCGCAATCAAACACTGCAATTTAACCCTCGAGTTTTCAAAAACCTTCCCACAAATTAGAACCGATTGTATTTTCTACAAGAGATTCCGAAATCACAACCTTAATACCGCCTTACTAATGCTTACTAAGAAGATGGAAGTTGTTATCAAGCAGGTTAACAAAAAGTCATATTTTTTGTCTTTGGCAAAGTGCTTATCGAGATGATAAAGCTACGATAGTATCGATCATAGCCAGAAAAAAAGCTATATGAAATCTATATCTATAGAGGTATCCGATCGCTCATGCAAAAGGCCAAATTGGATCTTTGGTCCATGCTGAAAAAATCATCTCGTTAATTTTGAGGATAGAATTTACTTCTCCAGAATTCTACCACTAAAATAAAACTCTTTGGCTATTAAAAAAAACGCGGTATAATTTCGCTTGAAAACATTTTAAGAAATTTTTGAAAACGTTGGAAAACATGACGACGTTTCTAAAACTCTCCAAGATCATTTTCCAGTGTAGCGTCAAAACCAGAGAACTAGTGTACGCCGGATCATTTTGTTTACGATTGCTTTGAAACTGGGGTGCTGATACGCAAAAACCACCTGCATTTGACTCTTTCGATACCCATCCAAGATTTCGCCTCAAGTCAGCAAACTATCTCGAAACTATATCATCTATAAGAAAAGTGCTTATCAGGTTCGGAAATCCGCTCGGAGGAAAAAAACACGGTAATTATATGGTTTGTAATGATTTGAAACGCTTTTTAAGCACAAAACTTCAGCAACAGTTATGTAATCAGATAAAGACAGCAATAAAGCTTAAGAAACTCTCTGAGCTCCTTGTTATATGCAAAAGTCAGAGACAAAATCCCTTCCTTTCTTGAAGGAAGGAAAAAAAAGTCAACAATGATAATAATAATCATAATAATAATTCCCAAATCATTTTGACTAATAGTTCTCCTTAACCTCGCTTACGAGTTATTGTATTGCACCAGTTTTAATGAAAAAAATAATATTTTCTTTTGTCACAAAAGCCCTTAATGACCCCTTTTCAAATGACCCATTTTCGTGCCTTGGTCTTAATTGCTATTGTGAAAGACAGCTAACAAGGTTGAGGTGAATAACGCTTTTCACTTAGAAATTTGTCTTTGATTAATTGCCGTGTCTAGTTTATAAAAAGCAAAAAAACCTGGATACAATTGTAAAGTCTCTATGAATACAATATCTGACCCCAAAACCAAGCACGTCGTTCTTATGATAACTCGGTTTTTTTTTTAGCCAAATCTTATTTGGTTGTAGATGGTTTTTTTTAGCCAGATATAAAGTTGAAAAGCTAAGAAACAAAACTATAGCAAAGAAAAAAATATATCTATTTAATTTCAGTGGGATCTGTTGTTGAGCACAAAGGCTGAACTCCACCTCGGTGACGAAAGTGGGCACTGATCATGACGCAAGAAAGCTTTTAGCAGAGGAACAAAATCATTGTTAAAATACATGTAAAGACTGTAAACGAGATTAAGATCTTTGCCTTTTGGCCTTACATTCAAGAGGAGCTTCATTTGTTTTGTACAAATCTTCTTAAATATTTTTTTATAAAAAAATAAAATAAAAACTACCCATTTTCTAACATAGTTGCACGAATGGCTTGCTTCTTCTTTATATGTAATTTTAATTAAAGGTAAACATATTTGCACTTCTATCGAGAAAATTAGAAATCCATAGGAAGGAAGAAAAAAAACACTCGTCGGTAACGGTTGTGGAGTTTTTAAAAAATCATTAGACTTTAGAAAGATATCAGTTTTTTTAAGTCAGTGACACAGGCGGCTCGGAAGAAAAAATACCGAGTACACCGAAATAGGATGTGGATTGAACCAAAGACCTTGTGGTTTCTTGTCCAGGAGCTGTACCACTGAGCTCGGCTGCAGGGGACTGTATTTAACAGCCCAGTTGCCAATAAACCTATAAACACCATACAAGTATGATTATCGAAAGACAAGGAAACTGCAAAAGGACTCACCTATTAAGACTTATTGCAACTAGCGTTCCAACCGACGCAGTTGTAGCGAGAGTTTGAAGAGGATAAATAAGTCTGCACATAAACGCGCCGTAGGGAAATGTCTCCGTTACAATCTCTCCAAAATCGAATGGAATACAAATCAGAAGCACTGATAGATCAGTCACGGCCAAATTGAATATAAAATAATTTGTAACGTTCTTCATTTTTCTTTGCCGGCAAACCACGAGGCAGACCAAGGTATTACCAATAACACCAACGATGAAGATTATCACGTAACAAGAAAGCCGTGTATAGTAGATTGGTTTTCCGATATGTTCATCGTCGGCGGGAGAAGAAGCGGAGGAAGCGGAGATGTTCATCGTCCCATTATCCTCCATCTTGACAGGAGTTTCGATGATCTGGGAAAAAAAAAAGAAACAATGCTTTTTATGTCAGCATGATGAACCTTTCCGTAAGAGAGGCTTTTCGAAATGTCACGTCGTCGCTTTGATTTCGTTGAAAACCAAATTGAATTAGTCATAACACGTTTAAGAAAGCTATAGATAAAATATCGAATATTGAAAGGTTAAATGAATGAATAAATGAGTAACCAAAAGGGGAACGTTTTGTTCGGTGACTCTGCTGTTATTGTTGTTTTTTTCTTTCTTTGTTTTTTTTTTTTTCAGAAATAACCCAGGAATTGGGTCAAGGAAGGCCACAGAAAAACGGTTTACCAACTAAAAGCGTTCCTCATCTGTCTCATCCAATTAATGGTGAACTGTGTAGTCAAAAATTGTCCAGAGAGTAAAAGGCACAAGAATCCTTCGTTGTGTGGCAACAAGCTAAATGTCTTCTGTGTAATTACGGCCGGCTTTGAATGATATATATAGTAAATTTGCATTCGGGTAACACGTTTCGGCCGCCAACCTAAATTGACCACTGAACCAACAAACCTTAAGAAGCCACTTTTGTTTGGTGGCGATTCATTATCGCATTTATAGACGGAAATGAACCATTGTTTAGGAGCAATTATCAGGTTATGTCGCTATTATGGCCTTAAGACGTTAAACCTCCAGCAAAACTCCTTTCCGATGTTTTTTTCTTCCATTTCTACCACGCGCGAGAAACCCTTTTTTTTTCCAATCTGAGTAGGCGCGACCCCTTGAAGCTATTAATTCCGCTTTTTCTCTTCATTTTAATTAAGCCGTTTTTCGTAGGCATTCACGGTTTTTTGGTAGAGAATAAAATAAATAAGACCACCATTGACGCTCTATTAGCAAAATACGTTCGCTTAGGACGAAAACATAAGCTCAGCCGCTTTGATCAAGAGACTTCCGCTTTCGTAAAGATAGTTTCGTAATCTTGAAATACGTGCTTGAGCAGCTTGACTAAGTGGCGAAGATTTCGATGCCTAAAGATGAGAAATTTCATTCCTGCTTTTTCGTGATTTTTTCTTATTATATTACATCACGCAGATAAATTTTTTTCTGTGTTATTAAGAATTTGATGGGTACGTTGTTCGTAATTGATTATGTTTATTTCGAATTATTAATTATACACATTGCGGCAGCCGAAATGAAAAAAGAAGCAAATAATTGAATACAAAAACATTTTAAAAGGTTTGAAACGATTAAACATTTAAGACCCTGCCGTGGGCTAAAGGTTTTTTTTGTACTGCACCTTCTCAGAAGCGACTCAATTTATGATGTATAAACTAATGGCAATTAAAGGACTGATAATCTTGGGTGTTTTAATGGCAAGTCAGTATTCGTTTTCCAGAATACTGTTTGCATAGATCTTAAAGGAGATTGAAACTGATCTTGTTAGCTTTTCGGATATGCCATTTTAAAAGTGGTAAGCACAATTACGGATGATAGATAAGCAGTTGAGAAAAAATTGAAGGTCAATGAAATGTCAAAAACGCGACCGCGTACCAAGTTCATACTACGTCAAATCTTCTGTCTAAGGCTACTAAAATAAAACATTTAGCAACATTTTGCACTATAAAAGTGGGAAGCAAGTGTTAATGTCGGCTTAGGGGAGGGGTAGGTGGGCAGTTTGGGCAGTCGAAACGGATTTGTCCAGTGCCGTGTGAACGTGGCCTAAGCCGAGTACATTGCACACTAGCGGACCCAGAGTCTTAAGCAAACGGGCAGGAGGTGTGGAGGGAAGCTCTCAACCGGGCCTTGATATAAGAGACCACAATAGGAGGCCTGCCCTGCAAAAAATTCATCTCGGCCCTGCTGACCTCAGTTGGTTGTAAAATGGGGGAAGAGGATTCCCAGGCCTTCGGAGCCCCACCCCTACATACACCTGTCAGAGTTGCAATGTGACCGAAATCCTAGTCTTTTGCTTTATTTATTCTCGTACGCGCGCTAGACGAACTCTTAAGAAAAAAATACAAGGTCTTTGAAAGGCTGGTTAATCCAACTGTTAAACATTTTTTAGGGTAGGATCTTTAGGGATTAGGGAGCACCATGATTAGGAAATATACACCCAGGGTATCAGAAGTATATTCTCGCAGGGTCGACGCATCTTCGGCGCCTAAGGCCGAAGCCAAGAGCGGTTAAGTAATTTTGAAGAGTTAACCGAAAGCAGGGAACCGCGCATAAAAAGTGTCTGGCACCCAGGGTAACTTAATGTGATAAGAAATCAAAGGACACATTAAGAAATTACTGAAAAAGATGAAGAAACAATTTTATATAAAACATAGATTGACGGGTATAAAGAAAAGATATAACTTGTACTGAAAACAAATTCGCAGGTGTATAGTAATTATATTAGGTGCTAAAATGAACATATATTACACCGAGACGATAGCGGAAATTAGAACTGCCTTTCAAAGTATTTCAAGGAAATTTCGCGTAAATTAAGAAAACTGCCTTCACCGTGGCTCTAACAGTGGATTGAATGGAGATTTTGGGAGGTCAAGTTTCAACATTTTCAGACAGGAGTCTAATTTAAGGCAACAACATTTGAAAGCCACTTTAAACAACGAGAAAAAAATACGAACCGAAGGTGCAGTTATTCAAAGTCACTTCGTGGTCAGCCAAATTTGAAAGGAAATCACTCTAAAATGTAAAAAATCATGATTGAAAATGAAACGTTTATATTTCTTTACGAAATAAAACTAATCACCCGGTGCTTAAAATGATTTTTCTGTATAATAGAATTATGGTTAATAGTGTTCCGTTCATCAAGTCTTCATATGCCCCATTAAAAATGTAATCGATAAAAATTTCAAGCAGCTTCTGCAAATGTAATGGCAGCGACAAAGAAAGCACCTGAGAAACCCAAAAAACGGGGGAGGGAAAGACAGAAAGAAAAAAATAATAAATATTAGTGAAAACGTTTACATAAAAAAGAAAGAAAGAAAAACAGGCGTTTTCACGTCGTATTATCAACACTTTGTACATTTTGTAAATAAATAAAAAGACTCAGAATGTTTGAAAACTTTATACAAAAAACGGGTGAATGGTTTTTACAACTCGATAGCATGAGCGCAGCGCAAATTGAAAATTGGGCACGAAGGGCACGATTTCTTTCTCTAAAAGAAGCTTTTTGTGCTTCTCCGTCATGATTGTTAATCAACAGCAACAAGAACATGCCATATGGTAGAAACGTTCATTTAAAAGGTTATGGCTGCCAATTTCAGAAAGTTTATTGAGGCGGTGTTTAATATTGGGATCTATCAGATAAATGACTAAATAAGACAAAGGGGATGAAATAGTGGAAAACCATTGAGCAGGTCTGGGTTACCAATATCACCGCTAGCTCACTAATTATATTACAATGGAACCTCGATTTAACGAAGGGGCAAGGGACTGACAAATTTATCGTTATATCGTGGTTCTTCTTCATATATTTCACTATTACTGGGGTAAAGAAAATCGTTTGTTATATCGAGGACTTCGTTACATAGAGGTTCGCCGGTTAATTCGAGGTTTCACTGCATTGGCTTTCGTGTAAATAGCGTAGAGAGATATTCATTATGCAGACAACAACGAATAAAGGACACATATTTTGCCAATATTCAGAATGGAATGAACATGATGTGAACCGCGCAAATACCGCAAATTTTTAAATGAAGATCAAATGACTGTCGCAGTTTGTATTTCCAGAGTTCACATCACCTAATTTCATGTTTCATTCCTTTCACGAGTTAAGATGAACTCAATAATTTGGTCTGATTGGTCGGCTCCCAATGCATGGGTCTTCGTAGTTCAACTGCGTAAGGTGCTAGCGCGCTACTGCACTGGATGATAGCCTGTGTACAGAGGCCCCCCGGCCTTTTCTTGAGGGAAGGGGGCGTCTGCGCTCAACCTAGAGCTTGATTGTGTTATTTGGGAAAAATCCCCCCCAAAACTATTGATTTATTGGCATACATCTACCTTAGAGACTGATTTTTGTCAGTCGGCTGTTTCGTAGAGACTACTTCAACAGTGAATATGCGCCATTCAAACAAAACCATGGGGAATTGTTTTCGTGACTATGCTCTTTCAGTTGAAGTATCTTGGCTATGTGTAGCCTGGACGCAAGCTCTTCATTTTAAATAGCAACTGAAGAAGTGAGCGCCAGCGAGCGGCAAAGCGGGGTTTTGCTTTCACGGGCCGCTTCCGAGTGACTTCTAGCTACTTCCCACGATATCCCCCAAATATATCAGCTCGCAGGTTAAGCTTTGGACAGCTATGAGCTGGCCAATCATAGGAGATAGCAAGGAACTACCTCGGGATTTTGAAAAACGTGTTCGTATTTGATATTCAACTTGTCTTAGGTTATTTTACGAATAAAAAGCACAATTAGCACCCAGTAGTGTGTCGTCATCTACATATACCGTATTTATTCGAATAAGCGCCCAACCTCGAATTAGCGCCCACCTCGAATAAGCGCCCATACTAAAGGCAGAAAAAGTTAATAAGCGCCCAGCCTCGAATAAGCGCCCACCCCCTCCTCCTCCCAATGAAACTCAAATAAGCGCTCACCCCCACCCCACCCACTTGAGTGAATAAATTCTAATAAGAGACTTCCCCGAGGACGGAGTTTTCTTTAAAGTATTTTACAGAAATCTTGCGTTGTTACTTCTTCGCGTTTTGTTATTAGCATTTATTGTTTTGTTGCAAAGTAAACATACTTCACTTGCTGAAAATGTTGAAAATTTAATAAGCGCCCAGCCTGGAGTAAGCGCCCACCTCGAATAAGCGCCCACCCTCAAGGTCCAAAAATTTAATAAGCGCCCAGGGCGGTGAATCGAATAAAAACGGTCACTGATATAGATGGAGGATCACAACTATCAATCGACTTAAGCGTCCAAAAATAGAATTGTGTAATCTACGAGTTGTGGTTATTTAGTTTTCATTATGATTTATTTAAAAGTGAGGAGTAGCACTATTGAAGCAGGGGCGGATCCAGGGTTTTTTTTAGGAGGGGGTGCACTCGTCTCTTGCTCTACTTCAACACCAATAAATCACATAGTTTTTTTTTTTTTGCAGAATACCAGTTGTATTAGAAAACCGCAGGTCATCTCAGGGGGGGGGGGGGGGCACCCCCTGCACCCTCCCCCTAGATCCTCCCCTGTGAAGGGAATAAAACGAACTGGTGGATAATCAAAAACGAATAGCTGATGGGGCGCGAAACAGCTTCAGCTCGCTGACTTAACAAATTAGCAATTTCAAGCGGTTTCTGATAATGAAAGAAAAAGCTATTAAAAATAAACTATTAAAACTGTGCAACATTACGCGTGGATAATTCGTAGCGCAAAAAAAAAATCTAACTTGTTCAGAAATCTTTCCTGAGAAGTACTGCTGCCGATCTTTTTCATTCGCCTTGAAGAGACAGAGCAGTATCTTCGCAAACAAGATTATTACATCTACGAAAGTAAATATTGATTAAATCTTTAGCTCATGATAGAATATTNTTTTTTTTAGGAGGGGGTGCACTCGTCTCTTGCTCTACTTCAACACCAATAAATCACATAGTTTTTTTTTTTTTGCAGAATACCAGTTGTATTAGAAAACCGCAGGTCATCTCAGGGGGGGGGGGGGGCGCACCCCCTGCCCCCCCCCCCTAGACCCCCCCCTGTGAGGGGAAAAAAAAGAACTGGGGGATAATCAAAAACAAATAGCTGAGGGGGGGCGAAAAACTTCCAGCTCGCGGCCTTAAAAAATTAAAAATTTCAACGGGTTTTGATTAATGAAAGAAAAACATATAAAAAATAAATTGTTTTTTTTTTTTTTGAAGAATGCCGGTTGTAATAGAAAACCGCAGGTCCTCTCAGGGGGGGGGGGTGCGCACCCCCTGCACCCTCCCCCTAGATCCTCCCCTGTGAAGGGAATAAAACGAACTGGTGGATAATCAAAAACGAATAGCTGATGGGGCGCGAAACAGCTTCAGCTCGCTGACTTAACAAATTAGCAATTTCAAGCGGTTTCTGATAATGAAAGAAAAAGCTATTAAAAATAAACTATTAAAACTGTGCAACATTACGCGTGGATAATTCGTAGCGCAAAAAAAAAATCTAACTTGTTCAGAAATCTTTCCTGAGAAGTACTGCTGCCGATCTTTTTCATCCGCCTTGAAGAGACAGAGCAGTATCTTCGCAAACAAGATTATTACATCTACGAAAGTAAATATTGATTAAATCTTTAGCTCATGATAGGAATATTCAGCCTCGGAGGAGACAGCGAAAGAGTGATTGGCGTTAGTCTATCTTTATTTCAACACGGGAGAGTAGCTTTTCTCAGCCATTAATCTTAATTGGCTTGTCTGATTGTTTTTTATCAACTTATATATTTCAAGGTGTCAACTGGCTACCATGTAAAAAAGAAAAAAAAACAGGAACAACAACAGCTACAAGAAGTATCATTTTATAGTAATGATTTATAATAAGATGAGCACAATCAATAATATAATTTAATGAAATTCATAGAAGAACGGAAAGCCAAGAAAAAGCTGATATAACATAGGATTTATAAATTGATTTAGTAGTATAATTCGAAATCTTGCTTATAAAATACGAAATGCTGTGAAATTGTGAAAACACTTCATAAGAAAGGGTGGCTAATTTTCTATCTTCTCTAGTGAATACTAGAAATATTGTATGCGAAATCGATTCTTTAATATGTCTCTACGTTGCCTAAAGAATTTTTTTTATCTTTCCGATAGCCTTATATTGTTTTGCAAGAAAAGGTTAGAAAAAAATATCGTAGACTTAAATTATTTGTTATGGTTTCTTCCTTGATTCTTTTTATCTTTCCGATGACCTTATATTGTTTTGCTTCAAAAGGAAAAGAGTGTATGCACCATTATCGATGTGGCAGGCCACTTTGAGACGCGAGTCTTAGCGGAATACTTTTTGAAAACCCATATTCACAAATACTGTTACTAGGTTGTAACTCTCCTCAATACAGGTTAAAATAACATGAGAAAGAATTAGTTGTCCGGGTAAAATAAGACTAAAAAATATCCAGAACTTTAAGGTGTCAGATTACTATACTGTAGAACTTAATAGTCTGAAAGTCGAAGCTTATCAGTGAAAATTTTTGTTTTATAAATTTGCGTACATAAAAAAGTAAAATCAAACGAACAAAAACAACAACAACCAAGCTCCGCAGAGGGGGGGGAAAGGCAAAAAACGGGGTCATATTTTGAAAATATCGGCGAGCGAAGTGAGCCCAGCGGTGGCCTAGCCTCTCCAGACTACCATTTTTTTTCCTTTCTCCGCCAATGCAGAGCCTGGTCCCAGGCTAACTTTTACCCGTCCGCTCTCCTTTGCCAGCCAGCTCTCGCGTCCTCTTTCGCGTGCTGCTAGCGGTGAGAGCTCTGGAATATTAGTCTGTCGTAAGGGAAAGGGTAGCCTGTGCCAGTCTCTCAGATAGTAGAGCAAACCAAGCGAAAATAATCTGCGAAAGGGACAGCGATGGGGAAAAAAGCCTCATCTCTTCCTAGCCCCCGCCCTTTTTCGCCTCAGTTTCCCGCCACATCTCTGTACATTAGTATGCCCGTAACAGGTTAAAGATCTCTATGTATTACTATGTCTGGAAAAGCCTAGTGAAAGGGCAATCAAGCAAGAGAATAATTCGTTTGTTCACTGCACGGTCAACATTCCTGAAATATTTCAGGTTTTCACGGAGTTCGACAATAAACAATCGCACCGTTACAAAGTGTTTTTAAAAAGAAAACCTTTCATGAAATATAGCGTTATTTCTCTCTTTTTCTTAAATTTGCTGAATACAGTCATGAACCCGTCGCGTTTATCTGACGTACCTGTTTTAATAGTTAAGCATCAAAAACTGATTAAAATGTAAATCATGAATATTAAAGCATGCTATTTTGACAAGCATACGCGTTTGCGAATATTTTGTGTTAATAAGTGCAGACACACTCATCATGCAAATTTAGTACAGGCAACGTTTAACCTCAGTCACGCTTAGCTCGGATTAAGCGAATCTTCAGACAAAGCATTAATCATTGTCATTAAAAGTCATAGATTATCAATTAATCTTATCTCTCGTTTCTTCTCATTAAGTACTGTTATTAGCTTATATTTATTAAGCAAGACCTTAGGCGAATAACACGATCGTTAATGTATTTTCAAACTCTACCGGGCGAAAAACCGAAAACTTCAACATATCAACGCAACGTTGTTGATTTGCTTGAAGTGTTACAGATTTCTGTAAAACCCTTCAATTTAATAGTTGATTCAGTAATCAGATGAACTCTAGTTGGATGGACTCATTAGACTATTGCCAAGGAAGGCATCAGCTATTTCAAGTTCCCACAGCTGTCAATATAAACATGGTATGAGTAGCAGGTTTGCCTGATTTGTCGATGAATGTTACTTGCCTATGAAATTGATAAGGGAGTCGTTACTCTAAGGAATGATCCACCAGCCATTGGAACTAGCCGAGGATTGCAAGGGTTGACAATCAGTTGAAACGAAATTCATGGAGTATGGTTTCAAAACTGAGGAATCGTAGTTGTCATTGTTTCAATTATATCCAACGTATTTTAGATAATCGCTCGAGCCCTTGTTTGCACTCGTGCAAATTCCAATATGATCAAGGATTGGGGGTCACAATTTTTCTAATGTACTATAGGAAACACTACTTTTATAAGGGCTTCCATTACACTTATCCGCCACACTCTAGACTACCACTCCATGGCCGTTTCTTGATTCATTACAAATAATCTCAAGAAGATCGACAAAACACGAGAAAATTACTACTTACCTTCAGCCAACTCGTCGGTCACTGGAATCAAAAAGGATAATTTAAATCCTGCTTTTGATAGATTTTCGCGAGAGCCAGTTCCCCTTTTTGGCGTACGGCACCGTGTAAACCTGTTACGATTCCTGCAGCAATTTTCTGAATTCTAAGGTGTTGTTTTTTTAAACAAAAATCTGTGGTTTGCTTTCAAAAACAACGAACTTCCAAGCGGGAAAGTTTTCGAGTTTGACAGGTCTGACTTTTCGGTGGAACGTTTTTGTAGATATGCAAATAAAAATCGTAATGGTTGAGCGATGAACAATTAGTGTAGGCGGTGGAGCAATGTTTACGGCAACAAAACCAACTTAAAGGGAAATTTCTCTACAGGAAATGTCCGTCCTGAAGATAATTATTTGTCGCTGTAAAATATATTTCTAAACGAACGGCTGATACACTATTTGTCCGTGGAAAGCTACGCGGAGGAGATTTCACAGGAAGAATTTGAAAATACTAGGAAGTTATAACGAAGTCTATTTTGGGAAAATATGGAAGATATTAATTTTTTGGCAACTCCATTTACGTCTAACAAAGTAATTAAGAACTCTATTTCACTGACTTTCAATCTTATTTATGACCCTATATTTACTGTTGAGACAGTTCATATTTTTTGCTGTGACTATTTTGGTTCGATTTTGTTATTCTATATGAGATTTGCATGTCGCTGAACTTCTGACATTGACGGCTCAATAATATTAATAATGCGTGTTGAGCTTGACTGTATAAGATCGACAAATAGATATTAGTAACTGTTAAAAACGTCCTTTCTAAGAACATGCAAGAAGTTAAAAAAAAAAAAACCTTATTGTTCTCTACCATTATATGTAACTGGCTAAGAAAAAAATATTACTCGGGACTACCGACCTAATAATATGTGAGAGCAACAACTGCAAAGCCATTGCAGTTCATTTTTTTGCACCTGTTTTTCCAACGGGCTAAACAAAGAGGGTAACGTCATAACATCAGTTCTATCTCCAACAGACCTATTTAAGACTCCTCTCGGCCAAGTAATGATATTCAACAAATCCATTACATGTACTCGGTATAAAACAACTTTCAAAATCCGAACGTACCCCTAGGGCAATGTTTTGAACCATTCTGTCGCTGTGAACTACTGTGAACTATAAGGATGGACGAATGTTTAATTACATTGAACCGTTAACGGCACAAAATTGTCTTCTTCAAACTCAAGCATAAAAAAACTTTCAAAATTCGTACGTATACCAAGGGCTACGTTAAGCCATTCTGTCACTGTGAACAATTAGAGCATTCATCAATGTTAATTTACATCGAACGGTTACAGCATAAAATTGTCTTCCTCAGAATTATGGTCAAGTTCACATCCTTTTTCTTAATTAACGTACACCACTGTGCGTAATTAACTTAAGAACATTTCAGAATAAGAATCAGTTTCAGAATCGGTTTAGCCTCAGATTAGAAGTCAGAATCAATGGAAGCGGAAGCGGAAGGATAAACCAATCACAATGCACGTTCCCACGCTTTGTGATTGGTTTGGTTCTTCTGCTTGTGCTTCCCACTCCGACAATNAATATGTGAGAGCAACAACTGCAAAGCCATTGCAGTTCATTTTTTTGCACCTGTTTTTCCAACGGGCTAAACAAAGAGGGTAACGTCATAACATCAGTTCTATCTCCAACAGACCTATTTAAGACTCCTCTCGGCCAAGTAATGATATTCAACAAATCCATTACATGTACTCGGTATAAAACAACTTTCAAAATCCGAACGTACCCCTAGGGCAATGTTTTGAACCATTCTGTCGCTGTGAACTACTGTGAACTATGAGGATGGACGAATGTTTAATTACATTGAACCGTTAACGGCACAAAATTGTCTTCTTCAAACTCAAGCATAAAAAAACTTTCAAAATTCGTACGTATACCAAGGGCTACGTTAAGCCATTCTGTCACTGTGAACAATTAGAGCATTCATCAATGTTAATTTACATCGAACGGTTACAGCATAAAATTGTCTTCCTCAGAATTATGGTCAAGTTCACATCCTTTTTCTTAATTAACGTACACCACTGTGCGTAATTAACTTAAGAACATTTCAGAATAAGAATCAGTTTCAGAATCGGTTTAGCCTCAGATTAGAAGTCAGAATCAATGGAAGCGGAAGCGGAAGGATAAACCAATCACAATGCACGTTCCCACGCTTTGTGATTGGTTTGGTTCTTCTGCTTGTGCTTCCCACTCCGACAATCTGGTTTTCACTAGATCATTCATTTGAATGGCATTTGACACTTCTTATGACTTTATCTATTGAAACCTGTATTAGGCGGACACCCTGTATTAAGCGGACACTACAGCATTCCCGGGCGAGGGTGTCCGCTTAATAGAAGTTTCACTGTAGGGTTTAATTTTTGGACGACCGCTTTGGTCTTTTTCCTTCCGTTTGTAAACTTATATATAAGATATTGACCTTCCTGGACCCATTTAGCTTTCAATTTAAGCTATTTAGTTGGTAAGCAGCAAATTTGGCAATGATAGATCTTCATAGATACTCTTTTTGGATATTCCGAATCCTGCTAGAGTTACACAGAAATAAACCACGCACCATTTTTGGGAAAAATCCACTACCAATTTGGCTATTCACCTAGCACTCTTTACGGATTAAGTTTGTCCCTTTCCTAGACAGTCAACCACTACCAGTCGCAATTCCATGCGAAACGACGATAATGGCGGCGCTACAAAAATTTTGGTTTATGCGCATGCGCCGTAGACAAACTGTTCCTCATTTGCTACGGATGAGGACAATGTGTTTAACAATCACTAATTTGTACTTACTAAATAATGTCCTTTATTCTCATCACCTTTATGTTTGACTACTAAAATGATATTGTAAGGATAGTCGTATAAACATAACAACTTTCTTTAATTTTCCAGACATGCTTCGACGGTACATCCGTCATCTTCAGTGTTACATATTTTGAAATCGCCGTTGAATTTAAAGCGCGCGCGATCTTACAAAGTTCGTTACATCGCGTTGTCAATATTGCGCACTAAAACAAAAAATTAAATGAGTGACGTTTAGTTCTTTACAGCAAGAGAGTCAGGTTAACGTGTTTCGCCTGCTGGTTGAGATCGGGCTTCTCCCATTTTATAAACGTGGATTCCTTAAGCTTCACTTGGTACTTAGTGGCTGCAGAGTCCAGGATCTCGAAGCAGTCTGGTGTGCAGGATGCTCTACAAAACTCTGAACTTAAATTCAACGGCGATTTCAAAATATGTAACACTGAAGATGACGGATGTACCGTCGAAACATGTCTGGAAAATTAAAGAAAGTTGTTATGTTTATACGACTATCCATATTGTTGCTGCTATCTAGACATATTGTTAGGAGAAATTCGGTACTGGTTAGTCTTAGACCCTGTTTACATGGAGTGGGGGACCCCGGTCTAGTGGGGTAAGTTTCTTTTGTTTTGTGTCCCCCAGAGCGTGAAAACAAAAGAAACCAACCCCACTAGACCGGGGTCCCCCACTCCATGTAAACAGGCCCTTAGGGTTTCTTAGGATTTATAGTCTCAACACGAGAAAGCTCAGTGCAGTAGTCAGTTGACACAGTAAAAACTCTATCAACAAATAAAATTGACCTAAGCTAAAGAATTTGCTGATGAAGACGCACAAAAAAAAACTATCAACAATAAACTTTAGCATCGACCTAAAGAACTCAGTGCAATAGTTTTCAATACACATAAAAATCAGCAAATAAAAATCGACCTAAAGAATTTGCCCATGAAGACACATTCAGAAACTATGCCAACAGATAAAATCGACCTAGAGAATTTGCCTATGAAGACACAAAAACATCTTCCCTGCTACCAGGTCTCTTTTCGGTTCATTATATATTTCCGGGAAACTGCCCACCTACCCCTCCCTTAAGCCAACATTAACACTTACTTCTCACTTAGGGCAAAATGCTGGCTTAGGGATCGGGGAGAGGTAGGTGAGCAGTTTCCCCTCTTTTCGCTGGTATTCTTTCCCTCTCGCCGGCCAAATACTAAAGAAAAGGGGACAAAATGCCCACCTACCCCTCCCCTAAGCCAACATTAACACTTACCTCTCGCTTAGGGCAAAATGCTGGCTTAGGGGGGGATGGGGTAGGTATTCTTTTCCTCCCGCCCGTCGAATACCACGGAAACGAGACCTTTGCTAGCAGGGAACACAAACTCTATCAACAAATGAGATTGACGTAAAGAATTTGCCCATAATATTCGCCTAGTTTCAATTGTCTTTTTCTTGCAGAACACTTGGTGGTAAATGATTAAATTCCGAGTAACCAGTCGAGGCCAACATGGGAGTTAAGATGAATCGATAATTAAAAAAGTTAAAGTTTGTTGGTTATGTCGGCCACAAACTGAAGGGAACCTAAGATGTTACGGTCATTGATTTCTTGAGGAGAAATTTGAGGTCTTTCGCATGGTTAATTTCAGCAATGGGTTGAATTTCTTTCCAGCTGCTAATAATTTCGGGCGAACTTATGACTGAAAAAATGCGAAAATAACTACTTGCAAAAAAAGACCTCGAAAATTAAACACGCGAAATTATAGCCTATTTCAGGCTGCCAGTTTGTCGGGACCAGCAAAAAGAAATGAAAAGCATGGTGGGGGAGGGTCTCCAGGCAAGAACTTTAATTTTTTTAATATATATAGCATGTAAGAGAATATAAAAAGGCGAGATAGCTTCATTTCACTAATTGTTTCACCCTTTTATGAGGGAAGTCGCTTCTTTCCTGCGTTTTGACACAGATCTTAGACAAAGATTACCATTTCATTCAAAATGTAATTCGGCTGTTTGTTATGTCTAGTCTATTTTGCACAACTGGGATCTTCAGTAAGCATGCAGTTTCAGGCAGATTAAACCTGCCACTAAGATTGACTCGGACTAAAACAGGGCTGTATTCATCTCATTCATAGCTTTTCAAATTATTAAAAAGTGTTTAGAAGATATTTTGTTGGACGAGCCGGTCTAGAATTCCAGCTAGGATCTAAGTCAAATTTTTTTTCATGTAAGCGGCCGTTCAGTCGACAACAAAACGAAACGAAAAGTTTGTAGATTCACGAGGACAAGAGAGCAACATGAAAATCTATACAAACGTTTGGTATAGTGTTCTTGTAAATAAGAATTAGAGTATTTATTCCTTTTCTTCCACCTTTGTGATATTAAAACATTTGAGGCTACAAGAATTATACACAACCGACTGCCAAACAAAAACGTTTTGTTAGTATAATGTTACGTTTACCCTGTAGCAGTCATTGCTAACTACAAATTGTGGTCAACATTCATTCTGAGTCTCAACGTGAGTGATTTCTTTAAAACAGAACTGAACTCCGAGGTACAAAAACATACTCACAAGGCCTTTTCATTATAATTCAAATTTGTAAAGTTAGAAAATTTTGTTTAGTCTCGAACGAAAGCGTTTAAAAAAGACACAAGAGAAAAGAAAAGATTAAGCGGCCACTAAAAACGACTAAAGCAATTGTTAATTTTCATACTGAAAGTAATTTGCATTCATCTTAAAACTGGCATACCTCTTTGAATTGTTGCTGCTATAAGATCTTCATCATAGAAGAGTGTTGCTGATTTTTTTTGTTAAGAAAGATAAAATCAAGACACTATGAGTGCTGCAACTGCTGCTGAACACTGATCCAATTACAGTAATCACCTTCGGCGGTGCCGATCGCGAACGCATTCATTTTAAAGACAGCAATGGGGGCCTTTAATTAAAATAAGAAATAATTAAAGATGGTGGAAGAAAAAAAAAACAAACTTGTGCAGTAAGAATTACTTATTCGGTTAGCAACAATAAGTTATCTTACCTCTGCCTAAAACTACAAATAGTTTCGTCTGAATTAGGATTTTGATTGAGAAAATATCGTCCTTCGTCAACAGATATCATCTCAGTAAATACTCGGGCAAATGCTTAAAAAAACAGAACCTACTGTAACAGATGGGAGTTTAAGTCGATTGTCATTTGAAACCCATGCCAATCTGGTTATTAGTTCCCACGGCTCAAATTTAAGAAGGGAGAAAATTGGGAGCAAAGATGCATGGCCCTCAATACTCATTTCAAGGAAGTAAATTCTGAAAAATCTCGAGGCAAACATTTCCTACCCAACAGAAATCCGAACATTTAATGGAACTGAAGTTTATTGGTGCAGTAACAAGTTTAATCTATTCAACGTAAATTTTCGACAGCTATGTTCAGCTTTCAAATTTTTTTCACCTTATAAATATTAATGCATACATTCACTTCGTGTAATTAAAACTACTACCAGAAGTGTGGCTGTGTATTATGTTCTGTTTGCACATTGAGTAAGATACGTAAATACAGCCCTAAAAACACCCGAAAGCAAAATGAATCGTTCGAGGATATATATGAAAAATTTCTTTCCTACTTTTGCAACTTGAAAAAAGCGGAGAAAAACAAACCCCCGTTGTATTGCACAGTGATCTCGGTGTCTTTCATCCGGGACATGCTGAAATGAGGGGAGGGCGCGGGAAGAGTCTTCTTAAAAGAGCTTTAGGGGGCCCCCCCCCCCCCCCCCCCCTCAAAAAGATTGTGCTGAGTTTTACAAGCCGTTTGTAGCACTTGTTTCTCTATGCCTGATAATTTTTAACTCTGTCAATTCCACAGGAAAAGACAAGCTAGAGCGAAGTAGTACACTGGTGTAAACCATGTGGCAACTCTTGGCTGGTTAAACAAATCTGTACATTTTTGTGAAAATTATGCCTACTGCTTATGTTAATTCGTTTTCTTTTGCAAGAAACAGCATGAGTTCTTAAAAGGAATAGCTCTTTTAAAATCTGCACTCGAATTGATGCGGAGTAAGTCGGTAAATTGTTCTACACGTTTTTATGTAGATTGTTTCCCTTGACTCTCTGATTGTTTCTTTTTTGTTTTTGGAGCGAGACGTTTACCACTTAGAAGTTGAAAACTGAATTAAATATTTATCTTAATGTAATAAATGTTTTAAAAGAAACTCCTGAAGCTTATTTGTCGGTGTTACTCATTACTGGCTTCAATTAAGAAAAAAAACATGAAACAATAAAATTAAGTAGGCCATTTCCGAGTTCCATTTTAAAGCAAAGGTGGGTGCGAAGCCTTTGAATTTTTTTTCTTATTTTCATGCAAATGAAAGCCATTTTCTCAAGAGAGGTCTCACACTTGGCTCCATTTTGAAAGTAAGGGTTTTTGGAACTCGAAAATGGTCACTGTTTTGTCTGCGGTCGACAAATGCGAAAGATGTGACTCTTTGCCTTGTCCAGTTTTCTTACGATTTTACCCGGCGAGCCAAGTTTAAGACAACGTGAGTGTGCACAAATCTTTCCATTGACTCTTTTCATAAACTTCAGTTGCCTATGTAGTCAGTTATTAATGGGACTGAAAAATAATCAGGGATTGTAGGAACAAATCTCAATTGCGTTTCGCTCTTCTGCGTACACCAGAAATGAGAGGAACAATTGCGCGAATGTGACACTTCAATAAGCTTCCTTCCAAACGTTTGTAATTGTTGCTCGGAATCTTAGCTTTGCTGCTTTGCTTATATAAAAAAAAATAACTTACCACCTTGGATAAAAAAAAACCCTCCACTATACTGTAACGACTCCAGAAAGTCGGTCAGAACCGATTGTCGTGGCAGCCTTCCCCCAGCTGTCAATAATAGGAACTTGTTGGATTAAGTTTGTCGTGTTAACAACGGTTTTAAGGGCTTGTTTTGACCACCGCAGTGGTGTACAGATTCCACTCGCAGCGATCCAACCTCACGGCCGTTAATCTGCAAGCAAAAAAATAAAAAAGTGCTGTCTGAAATTACATTCAGCGAATCAACATAGAAAAATTATATTAAACTCAGTTTTAAAATCAGTCATATTACTTAATTATAACATGCCTTATTGGATAACATGGCTTCAGGGGTTAAGACCAATTAGCACTAATTAACGATACTACAGTCGTGTGTTTAGAGTTGATAGAACAATCCATTCATTTTTTTTTTAAAGACAGGTGGATTCCTCAAGGGTAAATTTAGCCTTCGATCATGCCCTTCCCATACCAAATCCATAATATGTATTTCTCAAATGAAAAAAGCCTGATGATACTTTATTTAAGTTATCAAAGAAATAAAAATACAGAAATAATACCCTGAAAAGGAAATTAAAGAGGTGGACCCTATATGAATTAACTTCCTAAAAAATAAAAACATTTTCTAAGAGGCATAAAAATTCAAATAGAAATAGAATGAAATTATGAAATACACATATGGTTTAAGATTAGCCTTAAAACGTCTTAAATGATGGCAGATTAGAGTAAATTTCCCAGCAAATCTTAGGTTACGCTGATACGATACCAGTGCGAGAGTTTCTAGTTGACGTTACTATTCAATTCCCATGAAATTTTTCGGAGTTTTTTTTTATCAATTTCCTTGCGATTTTGAAAAGTTGAATTTTTCACATTGAACTTACCAGATCCAGCTATTATAAGTAAGAACTCACAAAATTTTGGGGTTTCCAATGCATTGACGGAAATGTATAAATAGCATGTTAAGATATTCGGGAAAATAATAAGAAGGTCATTGATGACCTGAAGAGGATGACCGAAAAGACAAAAAAGTTTATAATGCCGTTTATAGTTTACTTGCAGAGGGTTAAAAGCACGCTAATTTTTTTTATTTAAAGACGAACGCATTTGAGAGAAAGTGGTCGTTATGATGTTGTAAGCTATCCATAGTCAAAGTATTCAACAGCAAAAAGTTCGCTTGCTAATGGCTCTGAAGTCACGTAAAGAGAAACGATTCACCTTGACAAAGAACCACCTCTCGAACCCTCAACTTTTGCGCTCACCATTGGCTAAGTTGCATTGTTGACCCTAAGACCCCATTATCTGGTAGTAAATAGATTTCATTAACAAAGGTTTTACCTTGTCAGTGTGATGATCGGTTAAAAATCTTAACTTTATCCTCGAAACTCGAGATTAGGCCATTTCCGTCAGCGAAATGCACCAGACCCCCTTAACTCCTCATGCAAATTAAAAATCACTTTCGGAAGAAAGATTTAGCCATTGGCCCTGCTTTGAAAGTGAGGGCTTCTGGAACTCGGAAATAGCCTACTATTACTACACAAGAAAACGCAAAAGACAGAAAGAAAAACAGTTTACAGAGGGTCCCCAGTAGGTTTTCCGGGATACGGGATATCCCTAGTTTGACGCTCGGGATTAGGGATTTTAAAGTAAAATCAGGGAGGGATTCGGGATTAAAAGTATGCGCGGGAGGTGGGATGCCAAAAATAGCCCTCGGGATTACGGGATTGCTAGAAATCTTAGGTCGAGATTTCGGGATTGAAGAACCCTATTGGGGACCCTCTTTACAGTAGTCTAGAAATTAACCGATTTATTAATTCAGCGTAGCTTTAAGTGTTTCCACTTGTTTATGTACAAGAGTTTTATCAACCAGTTCTTCATCTAAGCCTGAAAATCAATAACCTAAGGCTGGAAAGAAAGACCCGTCGAGACTTACTAGTAAGTGTTATCCAGTGCTTAACGCCTATTGTATAGTGGCTCCGATTGTATTGTATGCGCGTGATTGGCCAGGATTTATTTTTGGCGGTTTTTCCACTTTGGAATTAGAAACCGCACTTCTTTATCCTTGGCCTAACGAAAGCCAAAACAGCTATAAAATGTTTTTAGGTGGATTATAATACGGAACCGACCAAAAGAATTTAAAGTCTTCAGTCAAAACTTCATTTCCTTACAGAGTATAAACAAGGGGCCTGGTAATCTTCATCTATAGATGTCCTCAGTTTCCACGGTATGGTGTCTAAAACTGAGGTTTGGATTTCTCTTGACAGTTTCTGCTTTTCTTGGCAAAATCGCTCCGAAATAATTTAACCAGCGTTTGTCGAGCAAAGTTGACGAGCGCGATAGGACTGATATTTGTAATAGTCTCACAGTTCAATTTTTTAATTTGTGTTTAAAAAAACGAGACTTCCTTTCGGTCTATACACTTCTGTGTCATCCATCATATATATAACTTTGTTAAAACCCAACAGCTCCGGATTAAGTGTCAAAAAATATTGTTAAATTCTTGACGGGAAATTTAAAAACGTAAAACCGTGTACTATTGAACAATCGAAGCCAACTAAACAGTGTAACTTCAAACCAGGCAAACATCATTTAAATCTACAACAAAAAAATTTCTAGGTTTTAACCAGATGCTCTCAAACTCTAAAATACGTAGTTACATATAAATTCATGAAAACAAACGGAAATTAACAAGCACAGACGGTTAGTCGATCCGAATGCGGGTTGAATATGAGCTGAGAACCCTCCTCCGGCTATCTTCTGAAAGCTACCAGCATATATCTTCATATAGCACCTCTAGTGGGTTTTAGAATCAGCACGTAAGCGTGGCCCTTTCGAGCTATTTCCAGACTACTGTGACTTTGGCAGAGCCTTACCTGATTAATTCAGCCCCAGTTTAACACAAAACTCATATAATGGTGTCACAATAATGACTAAGAAGAAAAATAGGTTTTCGCTTGGACTTCTCGCCTTCAAGTTTTACGCTAAATCCGAGAACCAAAACGAAATCAACTTCACTGTTTCCAAAGTCAACTCAGCTGTTGCTCAGCCGGTGAGAACGTGCTTTGAACAATTCGGAAAGCAGGTGTATTCATAGAATCAATATTGCTGTGTTTCTCTTGTTTTGGTTGCCGGTGCGGTTTAGTCTTGTGTGAATTGGCCTGTCTGTAGCAACCACAATTGCTCTAGTTATGCACATAGTATACAGACATACCACCGAGTCTGGATATAAATATATTTTTTTATGATTTGTTTTATAAGCCAACTCAAGTTATCACGTTTTTTTGTGTGTGTAAGCCGAAGGCATTTGAAGATTTTTTTCCTTCATTGTTTGAAAATAGGTAGCTAATCAGGCTGAACTACATCAGACAGAAAGAAAAGAAAGAACTCTGTTGGATGGTATGCGAATGAGATTTTCCTAGCACAATAACGAGTCAAATTTACATTACATCTTGGCCGGGAACAGCCATTATACTAATTATCGATGATATAGGACTGCTGTATTTGTTCTCGGCTACTGAATGTAAGTTTACAGTATAACGAAGACACAAATTGCTTTTATAGAAACAATTATTTAAAAAATTGTTATGAACGTTAACCAATGGATGCCACCCAGGGTGATAAGGTCTGCGCATGCGTAAGGTAATGGCTCTTCTTGGCGCACAGCTGGTTTAACTTCATCGTAGTCAAACTTACTAGGCCACGCTTTCTTTGTTTTACTTTGTTTTACTGAAGTTCAGCATGACTTTTCAGGCCTCGCTTCCTTAATTTTATTTTCTTCCGTATCATACATAATCGTAGTAATCATTTAACCAAAGGCATGTGCTGACTGCTATATCTGACTGTTAAGGCTACACTCCATTCTCATGGTTTAAAACAAGGATCCTCTCGCTTTTACGATAGCGTACTTTTTGATATATTTATAATGATTTGAGGTCTAAATCCTCCTGAATAAGGAGGAAAAAAAGACCCAAGAAACAAATGTGTTTTCGCACAGTCATTTTCAAAAACAAGTTGAAAAGAAATTAACCACTTCAAAAACCAGTAATGTTAAAACTGATGTAACATAGAAAGCCTCTTACGTACGAAGAGCATCAATTCCATGAAGTGGTTTACGACTCAGCTTGCAAAGATGAAAACAAAGTGGTATGATTGGCAAGGATACAAACCACTCTAAAAAGTGAAGAATGCAAATTATCTTTTCTAATTATAAATTATTTATAGTCATGCGGCTCGAAACGGGAGCTTGCTTCTACAGAATGTCAGTTTCGCATATAATATGGTGAAACAGGTTTGTTATTATTTACACAGTTTGCAGTTGTACGTGACCTTGCTAAAAAGAAGTTGTAGTACAGTTTTATCCCGATTTCTCGAATACGACAGCTGGATGATTCGAACTAAAACAGGGCACTCCCTTCCCCCGTCAAACAATGCCGGAATTCTACCCTCGACGTTTTGTTAGTAGGTTCGAAAATTCGCCATTACACTACTTAAGAAGATGCATTTTGATAAACAAATGCTCGTTTCCAGGCCATATTCAAAACGTGAGCGGAAGTGTCCAAATTCCATTGCTACAGAAATTACCCCAGAAAAAGAAGACTCAACTGACTTATCCCTTTTCTTTGATGTTTCATTCATTATAAACGAACAATGACGACGCCATTCTAGCTGGTTTCATTATTCTGCTGTCTAAGTATTAAATTTCACGTAAATTATAGCAGGCAATCATTCCCGGCGGGTACTTAACACATTTTTATACGGTAAGGCTCCGCTCCGAGGTCAAACCCCTCGCCCTACTATATACCATTTTTGACAGAAAAACTACCTCTTTCGTATACTTTCCATTTAAGCAACAGAAAACGTTTTCCGTGTTTGCATAGCCTGATATAAACACGAGAGGGGTTGGGAGAATTCGAGACAGTTATGTAAACCCGAGACGAAGTCGAGGGTTTGCATAACAGTCAAGAATTTTTCCAACCCATCGAGTGTTTATATCAGGCTATGCAAACACCGGGAAAAAGTTTTCTATTACTTTCATAATATAACTTTCCTGAGAAAAAACGCAAAACTCTTTGTTATGGCACTGATTAAAAGAGAAATTCGTACTAGTCACAAAGTCTTGCACGCGTAATCAGTTTGCAAAATACGGATTTTTCTCGCTTAAAATGTCAGCTTGAGCGAAATAAAGTTGACACAGCGTGTTTGTAAAGATTTTCAGCCGACGAAGGAATGGGCAAATAAAGTAAACTTGTCGAGTTTTGATCACTAAAACTTTTTCAAATTCGTGCTTGCATGATTAGCGCGCGAAAAGCAAAACATCTCACGTCACAACCATGTTTACATAGTCTCATGCAAACACTCCTCTCAGCCAATCAGAGCGCGCGTACTATCTTACTTATTTTATAATGACAAATGGTACCCCTTTGACATACCTAGTAGAACTTTTCATCTCTTTAACAAACTGCTGTAAATGCATTGTCTTTAGAATATGAATGTGAATCACAAAACCAGAACGTTTCTTCGACTTTTTCACAACCATTCAACTGAATCTGTCAACCCTTTTGTGCATTGTTACAGACCGTAATGACAAATTTCCCTACCCCTTTATACACTTCAACTGATGAAATCCTACCCTTTCATATACCTGAAGGCTAAAAATGTACCCCTTTCGGGAGTACCCCTGGGGATCATTCCCCTGCCTTCCCTTCTCTATGTATCTATCTTTGCCCCCTTTCGTCTCAAAAAGAGGGAGAGAAATAGCAGTGGTGGAACCAGCCCCCCCCCCCCCCCCCCCCCCCACCTTTTGTCATAAACCACCGCGCCACAGCCAACNGCAGAGACGATGTTGAAAGACTGACTAACAAGCAACTTCGGCTCTATCTAAGGCAAGAAGGTCTAATGGTATCTGGAAACAAGGCACAATTAGTTGAGCGAATACTTAAGCGTGCAGATGGTTCTGTAGCAAGAACATTTGATGAAGACATCGAAGATGATGATGATAACATGCCCTCTAGTTCTCATGATGATACCTCAAGTGATTCTGAGGAGTCAACCGAGTATGAAGGTGGTTCATCAGGCGACGATTATGTGGAGCGCAGCTTCCAAGTTTTATTTATTGATGATGCAGACATACCAGAAGTAGTGTAAAGGTAAAGAGGGATGATCGGAGGTTGGGGAGGGGGGGTTGAAAGTAATCTCCCCTCTAGACGGGGGTGGACAAGAAGTTATTTTAACTTTAATTCAGGGGGGTGCAACTTTATTTTAAGGCCTACTTTGCTAATTTTAGAATCCCCCCCTCCAGATAATTATTGCACAGTCCCTTAGTTGTCCATAACGTCTCTTAGACCTTTTTTTAATTCTTCCCCAAAACCGAACGGGAAAAACGTTTCGTGCATCCATTCCTGCCTCTCGTGCATCTGTTTAATCGCCCTTACGTTCTCATAACAAGTGATGATAGGTAACTATGGTACAAATGTGTAGTATAAGCAGACATCCCTCCCGTGGTGCAGAAAGGATAAACCAGACAAAGAAAAACCTATACGATATCAACAGCTAGCATAATATATTCTTCCTGACTGATAACTCGATCGCAAAAATTCAACCAAAGTATATTTTAAATCACAACTGCAAGACTAGAGATCATGGGAGATGCACAATGCGTTGTCTCGACACCATATGATATCTTGGTCTCCCATAATCGAATCAGCGTACAACGATATATTATAGATCGATCGATATGCGTAGCAATTGCAGTTCATATCTATGGTGCTAAATCGGTGTCGACAGCGGATTAAGAGACTAGGCTATTAACATTTTCTCTGCAAAACCAAGCAGTCGAATCCCCAGCTCAAAGCTAACTAATACGAAGCTATGGATATTGAGGGACAGTCTAAGTTAGTAACTGTTGTTTCTTCAAACCCTAGCGCCATCGCGTTGACATATCACTTCTTACTTTTCTGTACTTATAGGGATCATTAGGGTTTAATTAACAGACTTATCTGATACTCAGGCTAACTTATCTGTAAAAGGAGTTGTTTCTGCTCAATAATTAAGTTGTACAGTTATGATATTTGATTGTGATCAAATTAAAATGTACCTACAGTGCTTTTATGTCCTTGTTAACCGCTTGCTTGGCGTCAATTCAAAACAAAAATGCGCAACAGTCTATTAATCTGACAGTGTTGAATGTCATTAGCAGAAAATGTCTGAAATATCTTTCACGCCTGCGCCTCCTACTAATTATTGGGAAATGAGCTAATTGTTAATTTTAGCTTTTTGCAGTTTTCTCCGTCATCCGCAAAAAACATCCCCGCGACTAAAACTGTACCAGAAAAATTTAACCCACAAAATCAACTTCACGATCTGATCAATCGCAAAAAAGGTTCCCACAAGATAAAAATAACATCGCCCATCCTGAAAAATATGCCAAACTGTAGACCGCGCGCTAGAGGTCTAGGTAGATCCCTAGTAACTCTCAACTAGTATCAGTTAGGGTGGCATTTAGGAAAGTTAAGGTGGGGGTGGAAAATTTTTGAGCTGCGTGAATTCTTTTTCGCATTTTACTTCCCAGTTCTTTAGCTAATTTTCCCTTGCATGAATAATTTTTTTTACTTCTCCCTTCCTCCAATAACTTTTCTAATGATCGGTCTCTTGCAAAAGATTGAACAGAAAACCCAGCAAGTTATTTTGTCTGAGGCTTTATAAGAGTTTCATCAGTACGGTTGCCATACTACCGTAAATTAAGACCAGTTAACGCTTATTTACCTGGTTTTATGTTTTTTAATAAAGAGCGTTTGCCAATGCAACGTCTCATCTATTCATCTTGACTGCAGTGCTAAAAACTCACTTTTTTCAAAGTCACCTTCTGGCCACCTGAAATGGTCGCCAGAAATAGAACTTTCGTCGCCAGAGTGCAATATTACACAAGGGGTTTAAAATATTCTAAGTGGCTGCCAAGCTTTGGAGTTGACGCCAGCGAGTTAGCCTGCATAGCAGGCGTCGAAAGGGGTATAGGGTATAGTAGGGGATAGGGAGGAAGGGAAAAAAGAGGAGGATTGGGGAGAGAGGGTAAGGGACGCAGGCTACCAGCGAGTTCATATGACAACTCAGGGTAGGTTTCATCCTTTACAACCAGGGTCAGTGAAAAAATGAATGTTTCACGGCAATGTTTATCTCACGTTAACTTTAGGAAAGACCTTAAACATTAACTAATAAAAGAACTATGGCCAGCCACATTATGTAAGCGATATTGCGGGATATTTTGAGGTGGAAAAATGGGGTTATTTACTATTTAAGCGGTTTTACCAATATCCCTTAATTTCTTATCTTTCTCTCGAAAAATTATCAAAAACAGGGTATTTGATAGGTTAACTGCATCTGCATACTGAAATGAACCTATTTCCATAAAAAAAAATACCGACGGGAAACGCGAGAAGATGCAAGTCCGACAAAAAATGATCACTCTTCAGCTATTGCTGACCATATCACTGCCACCGGACATAACATTAAATGGGATCACTTTGAAATCTTAGCATCTGGCAAAACAGATTATCATTGTAAGATAAAAGAAACATTGTTTATCCAAGACCTTAATTAATGTCAACATCAGCAGTGAAAAGCTGATGCTTTATATTAGCTGTTGCCCTTTGTATTAATGACTGTTAAGAATTTTTAAAATTCTTAATCTCATTTCCAGACCCCTTGTAATTTTGAACATACAGTCTCGTCATTTTCTTTAACGGACACTTAAGATCGCTTTTAAAAATGTATGTCGAATAGCATACGAAACGTCAAGTTTATAAAAATGTGAGAACTCACAATGTTTATCACCGCTGTTCGTGTTTTGTTTTTGATCAAACTATGAAACAGTTTAGAAATGATCAAGAAATTGTAGTCTTTTGGAGTTTAACAGGTGCACTTTTGTTGTTGACAGACAGGTTATGTCACGCTTTTTGCTACCTTTTTTAAAAGCTACGACTTGTCTTCGCATCAATTGAATTCCAAAAAAAATGAACTATTTTTGTCATCTAAGACTATATTTAGACTTTGAAACTGTTTCCTGTCGTCTGTTGCAACAGGTGGCAAAGACGGACATTGATTGAAACTTGGAGATGTTGGGCCAACTTTTTCAAGTTTTAATCATGCTATGCCTCAGTGCAAAAAATTAAAAACCAAAACATTGTTATGGTTGGCGCTCTCTGATAAATTTGTTTGATACTTGTTCTCTGTTGGAAAGGGTAGGGAAATCCTCTGTCATTTGAGTCTGCCGAAAGGGCCCAAAAGGGCTAACAGATGAAAGTTATGGCTTTATAAAGTCGAGAAAACGTTGTCATTTTTGTGTTTGATTCCTATTCAAAAGACAGTACATTTAAAGCAGTTAAAAGAGATGCAACGTTCTAAAAAAGGTGGGTGAAAGGGGTACCATTTGTCAATAGAAAATATACGAAAAAGGCACCTTTTTCGTGAAACATGGTATATAAAAGGGTAAGGGGTTGGACCTCGGGACTAGACCTCCCCGAATAAACATTTGTTGAGTACCGCCCCGCCCCCCGCCCCCCCCCGCCCCCACCCCACGGGGTAATTACAAATGTGCAGATATAACCAAAGCAAAGCTATATACAATCATCGTCAAAAGTGTTGGAAAGGTTGCCTTTTTACCTCTTCTTTTCCTTCCTCCCCCCCTCCCGCCCCTGGCCCAATGTTGATCAAAACGTTAATGTTTGTGCGTGTAATTGTTCTGTTATATCCCAACATTGAATACGGGGGACGGGGGATATTTAGCAAAAGAGAAAACTCTCTTTTTTCAGGATTAAAATGGACTACTGTTAAGTTGTGTAACCTTCCCAACTACTTCTGTCTGTGATTGTAGGCTTTTCCGTAAAATATTTTACTGAATTCAAAGCTCTTTATACCAAATTTAGCCTTATTTGAACTCCAAATCGATATTCCTAGAAACAAGGAAAGTGCCGGAAATCTTGACGGAGGATTTTTGTTCAACAAAGCTTCCAAGACTTATTTTGTAATAATCGCCAAACCAGCAGCCGATCGTAGCTTAGCATAAGTATCCTATTTTTTGTAGCAAGTGACTAAAAACATTAATTACAAGAGCTTTATTCTTTTGACGATCCAGCAAGCCCGCAATTAGGGATACAAATCACCTACGTTTACAGCAGAAATGAGAATGCTTACTGTTCTTACTCACGTTTTTCATAAATAAACGGGAAAGCACTCTCCTTTACATTTACAAAGTATTTACAAATGTATAAAATGGCGCAAAATCACGGTCACCTCTACCGGCTGATCTGTCCATGGCGCTTTGTGACCCTTGCCCACGTCGGTAAAACTTTGCCAATAAAGTCGAGGACAGACATTATTGCATGATCATTTTTTCACTTTTTCGAAATTACTGTCTGTTTTGCTTTTCTGGAGAATAGTTCCTCGATGTATAATAATGATGTATTGCAAAAAAACTTGCAACAATTTTTAGACTTTTTAGTCATGTTGTAATAGCACCTTAACTAGGGCCATTTTTCATAGTGTCTGACTTAGAGACGTGGTAACATTATAACTGAGTTACTGGGACAAATAAGTGCAATTTAGGCAGAGACCATTCAAACGTTAAGGTCCAGTTCAGACAGAAAAGCATCCTTACAAGGGAGCCTCTATTTAATTTTAAGAGAGTCTCTGCTTTTCAACTCACCAGTATCAAAACCAACACATAACAGAAAGGAATGAAAGAAATTTAGTTCAATTCAGAGTTTAGAAATGTCAAGGAAGAACGTTTGTTGGCGAGCACTCTGGCTGTAGCGAGTATTTGATAGATACGTTTTTCAGAAAGAGAGGTCGGGCCTTTCCTTAAGCACTTCAAGCTGCAGCGGACCGATGCAACTCCGCCGAACGTTTTCTTTACAGAAAATGCAGAGTCTGCTTTAATATTAGTTTAAATAACGAGGCGGTAATGAAAGACCTTCAGTTCATTTAGTACCAATGTACAATATCAATAATGAATTCACGCAAAACACGAACCTCATTCAACTCTAGGTAGTTTCACTGAGACAGTATAAGGTATTTACTCCATTATTTCCAGTGAAATTGTATTTTGCCTGATTTTTGCATGGAGGTTGAATGTTTTTCGCGCAAAAACTAACAATGTCTGGAATAATTATCGCCCGTGGCATTTCTTTCAATGAAACTTCGCTCGAGGGGGAAATATATGCGAATTTTCAGGAAGGAAAATTGTAATTGAATTGTCAGATCTCCGAAAAAAGTTTTATTTGGATTATTCAAATTAAGAAAAATATAGATGAATATCTCGCTAGAAAACATTTTACGCCACACACGAATGTAATTTTTATGGCCATGGTTGTTAATTCGATCTACCTTCAGTTACGAAGGAGGATGGAAAAATACTTTTTGTATAAATGGAAGCTGAAAAACTGATATACACTAGGTCTCCTTTGCAGTCGGATTCACTTCGAGTTCCATTTCGCGGACTGATTCCTTTTGAAATTCAAGCAGACACCATAAACGCAAATTTAGTCTGGCATTATCGTGTACTACATAAAACTTCCCATCAAAATAAAATTACAAGAAGAGGCAATGCCGAGTAATTACGAACATTTTTAGAAAATTTGCATAGGGTTTACAGTTTTCCATCCAACCATAAAAAATAAATGGTTTTGCTTTTTAAAACATTACGTTTCAGCCGATAATGAAAAATGAAAGTAAAAAGAAATGGCCGAGTTTGGTGAATATATTAATATTTCAGTGCTGGTTGAATGAGCATTGTATACCCTGCGATAATACAATAATGGCTTGTTTGAAAGAAAAGCCCTTGAATCAAACTCAACAGCAGCACATACGCTGGGAATTGTTTCCTGACTGTCAAAATTCATCCCCAGCAGGATGCGTTATTTACTGGCTAAACGTTTTGAAAACTATGTTCTTGAACATCTCCGTTTACCAAAAACATATATCAGTGGTAATCAGTCAAATGACCGAAAAACAATTGATGCACTCAGCATCTAGCTGAATGTTGTTTCCCTTATGACACTTGCTCTTGTCATGAATGATACGCAAAGTTGTGGTTTAACATCAACGCCAGGATTTACTGGATTTAGAAGTACAACCCTCATTATTTCATTGGTTATTTTGTACCATTTTTATGCAAAAAAGGACATCATATTTTGTTTTTTTCTTATGCCCTCAGAGGTGATGCCAGTTCGTGCTTAAAAAAGTTAGGATTTTAAAGAAAATCATTATTAAAAACATACATCGCTGTCCTTTTTTGCGGTCTCATTAAAGCTGTGTTCTTGAATTGTTAAGAGTGTAGTTTATATTACATGGCGAAAGCGATAACTGACTCGATTGACTCACCGTTTGTCAAATATCTTGAGCGAAGTTCGTTTGCAACTGGCCTACGACATAACCATCCTTCGGACGTTCCCTAAATGACCTCAGACGGCGAAACAAAAGTGTAAATTAATTAGACGCTCACACCTGCCTTAACCGCACTAAAGAATATCCTTTTGATTACGATGTGAATTATGATTCGCCAGCAGATTTTACATAATAAATTTTGTATATGTAGTCTCTTTGAGCGGCCAAAAAGATAAACTATTATGCTTCCTAGAGAGGCAAATAACTTAACGAGGCGGACAGTTGGAAAGAAAAAAAAATCAGAATTTCAACACCCATTTGGAGGCCGAAACAAAAATATTCATTAGATAGCCGAGGAATATTTCTGGGCTTCAGTTTGATATGGGCTCTTCAAAAAGTTCAAAGCCAAAGTGAAACAGAAAGTCAAACATATAAACTGAGTTGGAACACACGCAAGGATGTTGACAAAATATATCTAGCTTTCCAAATACAGAGAAAATGAAAGTCTTTTTACGCTCTCCCGACTTTAATATTCCCGCTCTTTCCGTCCAAATTTCTAACTAACAAGATTTGCTCTGTAAATTATGCAAGGAAATCAAATAAGGTGTCGAATCTTCCTCATCTTCAATACTGACACTTTTTCATTTGAGTAGATTTTTTTAGCTAAATAGGTAAATTCAAACATATACTTACAATTATACATGTTTTGCGTCTTTTTAAATCAAAACAAATTGTTCTCGCGAGTGTCATGCAAACAACTATTTTGATTTGTTTTAAAGGTGGTATTTTGAAGGTAAATTTTCAGTTCCTTTGTGTATTTTTGGACATCAAAAAAGGGGCAAAAAATCATTTTTTTTTTCTAAGAAGAGAGAGATAAGTTAATAAGCCATTGCCGGAACTGTCACATTAGTTGTCAATGTAACGAGGTTGATGGATTCGCTTTAAGATAATTTAAGCTTTGCGATTTGCCCTCAGGCACTCCGCTTTCGTGATCTAATCAATTCTACTTTGTTTTTGCTTTTGCGGAAAAAACCGATCGATTTACTTCGGTCTTTTTTTATTTACAGCTCAGATAAGATTACCTGGAGTATCTGAATAAACTGAAATCTGTTATGTACCTGGGAATGTAAAATAAAACTATTTCCAACGCCTCTTGAAATTAATTGCGTGCCCGGATTATAAAAGCAATCACTCAAAGTCACTAGATAATAGAAACAACTCCCGGAAGTGGTACAATAACAAGGATGCGGTGGTGGGTGGGGGGGGGGGGGGGGGGGGTTAAAAAAAAAATTTTTATTTGGGGGGTTCGAAGGGTCCACCCACTCCCCTTTTTATTTTCTTTTTTTTTCCTTTGAAAAAGGGCAACATTTATAACACGGGCCCACCCAAAAATAATATTGTTAAACCACATTAAAAAATAGATTTGTTAAGATTTTTTTAATTTTAAAA
>CALNXI010001719.1:84160-100276 GCA_942486025.1 Porites evermanni
TGGAAAGGTTAGTGAAATTGCTGACGCAGCATATAATTATATGTTGTGGTTCAATTTTTTCCTTGGTTTAATTTTTATTTCCCTTTGTTTTAAACTCATTTCCATGCATTTCCATACCCCAAAACAAAGGGAAATAAATTTAAACCAAGGATAAAATTGAACCACAACTATAGTGATAGTTGTATTAAGTAGACATCCCCTGGACCCCTGTGTGCGACAAATGCAGACTGCAGACTGGTAGGTAAACGAGGTAAACATCCTTGTGAAATGCTCTAACTGATTTCCTATCCCTACATAGACTTTTCGAAGACTTAAACTTTAGGGATAGGGACCTGTTAGAGCATTTCACAACAATGTTTACCTCGTTTACCTGCCAGTCTGCAGTCTGCGTTTGTTGCACAGTGCCTGGACCCTCACTATGAATGAAGTGAATGAATGAAATGTTGCAGCTGAGAGGACAACACACATGTCCTCTTTACATAATATATCAAATGTTAACAGTAAGCACAGACATCAGAATACAAGGCTGGTGCCCTTGGCAGCGGCTAGTGGTGCGTTTACTAGCCTGAGAAAGCAGCGACATTTTGTGATGCTACCTCTGGTTTCCCTGCAAAATGGTGTCTGAGAAACAAGCTGATAAAGTCCATATTAATGAAGCGTTACTACTGGGGTAACTAGGTACCCAGATCTGGGTAGTGCATTTATGTATTCATTTCTCAGACATCATTTCACAGGGAAATCAGTGGTGGTGTCACAAAATGTTGGCTGGTTTCTCAGGCTATCCATTTATAAGCTTAATGTCATAATTTTAGTATTATTACATGGTTCACACAGGCCTTTAAAAGTCCTTGAAAACTGAAAAATTGTGGGATATTGTCGAAAAGCCCTTGAATTTTTCACAGAAGTCCTTGAATATTTTTGAAAGCTCCTTGTTAACTGTTAAGTTAACTGGGTGGCAGTGAGGAGAAAAATTGGAAGTTAATGATGCTCATGTCCACTTACAGTATGGGATCAACTTAACGTAGGTATCACAGCATCAGAAGAAATTGAAGTCAGCTATACAAGAGCTTGCCAAATGTTTCCTTTTTCCAATAATACATATTACACGGCAATGATTTTTATGAAGTCCGAACTCCCTGAAAAAAGTCTAATTTATGTGTTAAACCATTCTTTTACAACACGTAGCCACCCATGCACCCAAAATTCAAAACCTGTTTTTCCAAATAAAGCCACACCATGGTTGTAGCTCATTGTTAGTCAGCATTATTAAGGTTGCAAGATTACAGTTCTTCAATTAAGTTTTCCTTGATGAAGGAAGCAAAGGTTTGTGTGCAGTCTCTGAAGGAATTATTTTTCATCACAGGTAATGCTCTGGCAGTTTGCCGAGGAACATGGTTCACTGGATCTGGAGCACCCGAGTTGTGGCAGCCTATTGTTGAGGAAGATGCAGAGCAGATTGAGATGTCACATCAGACCATTTGGAGGTCTATGGTGAGTCCTGACTGAACAAAATACTGTGTAGAGTATTGTAAAAGCAGTACATGTAAATGCTGTCGCTCAGCAAGTTTGTGCACTTACCAAAACAATTTTGGTAGTTCAAAAGTTCTAGTTTTTAATTGAGGCCCTCGTAGGGGGAGTGTGTATATTACAGGTCAAAATTAATTTCAGGTTAATGTTCTTTAACCTCGGTTGATTCTCAAGTTCCTTTGTCTCCTAGCCTTAATTTTTCATGAATTAGAATCAACCTACAGTCTCAGTCAAAATTGTTGCAGACACTTCGCTGTCTTCTTGCCCTCCCAATGTTGGTGTGCAAGATTTGGTGAGTTAACTGTGATAAAAAACATTGGGAGGATGAGGAGACAGGCCAGAAGTGGAAAAACAGCTTTGGGTGGAATTGTCCCAATTAGTGCATTTATTTGGCTATAAGCTGATCTTGGCTGTAAGCCAAGACCTTAAACTTTGAACTCGTAAAATTAGAAAAACCAAGAATGAAAGATTAATCCAAAACACCCAGCCATAAGCCAAGACCCCAGTTGGGCTCAAATTTCACTGAACTTTAGCCTTAATTTGTGTAAAAATCGCTTGGCTTATAGCCAAATACATACGGTATTTTTGTCTGAGACTGTGAGTTAAAAAATTTTAACCTGAATTTAATTTTGACCTGTAACACATTATGTCCCTAGTCTGAATTTCAAATACGGTTGTTTCTTGGTCTGAGGAGTAGACCATGTCCCTGTGGGTATTCAAGCCATCTTTATGTCATTTGTCGCCATTTTATCTACTTTTAGTTACGGTAGTCTTATTTTGCTGTTTCAAGACCATGTCGCTTGTCAGAATTTTATTCTATCAGGGCTTTTTATTAATTGAGGTGAGGTTAACCCTTTAAGCCCCAGTATCTGCATAAAAATTCACCCAACTGATCTCTATGCATTTCCTTACTGAATCAGTTAGGAGAATTTGATAAAAGATCAGAGCATTTTCCCTTTGGTGATTATTTTATTAATTCTCATGACCTTTTCTCTTGATTGTGTATTGATCATCTCAGGAGAAAATTGATGTTGATCTCTCTTGTGGGACTTTAAGGGTTAACCTCAGGCTAATGTTGCCAGTGGGTTGACCCATTTTGGAGACTCTGTATGGGTACTTCTGATGAATTCAAGGTTGCTTGATTAATATTGATGAGCTAATGATCTTAGAGATTAAAGCAAAATTATTTGCATTGCCATTGCTGATCAAGGCTAACAATTTAAGTCATACAACAGAAAAGAAGTCTACCAAAATTAATAATGTGATGCTTCTTGAATTATTGCTTTTTTGATTTTCTTGTTTCCCTCATTTCATTGTTGTTGCTCAAACCTGCTAGTAATGCTACCACACAAGACAAAATTATTCTTTTATGTATAAGCAATGATTTCTTTGAAAATTGATGATTTGATGGAAAATGGGTAAAAAAAAGAGATGTTCGCACATGATCTGCACATGATCTCTGTAGACCATCCCTCAAGTTTGTGTTTTTGTGCACTGGCTCAGTGGCAGATCCACGGTCTGAGCACCCTCCATTCTTTGTTTAAATGTATTATATTTTGCTCGTTTTATTAAATTTTATGCATCAAACTTTCTCAGTTGTATAAGTTGTGTGATACTGTTGTTTAAGAACAGATTTGTTTCTTGTAGGGTCTTTATGTTGGACCAGATGAAAGTGAAAGAGCAGTTTCTGAACGACAAGGTAATGATTGTTTTGTGTAAAAAATTATTGTGCTAGAATTTTGATTTGCCAGTGCTTCATCTCTTCCCGTAAAATTATTGTAATGTTTCAATTTTTTCTTATGCAAGTGAAATGTCCATTATAATGTAGTTAAATTGCTGGAGGCAAACATTAATGGAATAATTATTTTTTAATTAATTCTGTATTGTTTAATTATTCTGTTTCTGTTTTCATTGTTATTACCCTGATATCTGCTAAAGACCCATAGTAGTGCTTAACCCTTTATAAGCCCCAAGGTCCATATACAAATCATGACATTTCTTTTAAGAATAGTTGAGAGATTTTGGTGTAAGATCATTTAAGCATTTCCCCTTTGGTAATCAATTTAGTAATTCTCATAACCTTTATTCTTGATGATCCGCTGATGTTGTTATGAGAAAATTGATCTTGGTCACTCTTGGGACCCAAAGGCTTAACCTTGGGGAAAACACTTCCCAGACCTCCGTGTATACCTTGATTATGTGGTAGCTGGTCAAACAACTCTAATTCCCCTGTTATCAGGACTTGGCCGACTCAATTTGAAAGGCTTTTATGTGGAGTGGAATGACATCACAGACGTGTGGCTTTACTGGGATGACATGAAATCTAGAATCATAAGAAATGTTGGTGAAAGGATTGGGTTTTCGTCAGGTATGATAACAATAACAGTGTTATTAAAATTGCTAAAAACAGTTCAGCTTATAAGCCCCATGCTATTGGACACGACTTTCTTTGCACACTGTTAGGCATGATACGTACTTTCCTGTTACACTGTCCTATTAGTGCTGAACTCAGGACAGTTGATAGCCAATCAGATTTGAGAATTTTGTTACAGTTATTATTAATGTAGTTATTGCCAAGAGCATTTAAAACTTTCAATGAAACATTGTCCATTGATTGTTTCATTAGGGGCAGCTACTCAGCTTCATCGTGGATACCATACAGATGCCAGCCCTGATGACAGGCCTCATGATATCACTCACTTGGTGTTTGTCGTCCATGGCATTGGACAGCTGCTTCACATGAGCAATATTGTTAGGAGTTGTGCTGAGTAAGCATTTTACTTCACTTTTGATTCAGACTTTTTTAATTTAAAGTGGCAGGGCTGAAAGTCATTAAAGGTCATTGGCCTTGGATTTCCACTTGCTACTGTTTGTAAGACCTGCAGCTACTTTCAAGAAAAGTTAGCCTGAGAAAACAATGCCACCACAGGTTTCCCCACAAAATGATGTCTGAGCAACGACTGCAGAAGTTCCCTACTGATGACATTCACTACCCAGATATGGGTAGTGCTTCTGATTGGTTGAAGGAAATTTCTCTTGCCACACGACCAATCAGAAGTACTACGCAGATCTGGGTAGTGACATGTCATCAGTTTGGAATTACTGCAGTCATTGCTCAAATGTCATTTTGCAGGGAATCCAGTGGTGCGTCGTGAAATATTGGCTTTTTTCTCAGGCCAATAGAGGAAAGTAGAACCAAAGAACTTCCTGGCTGTTCAATTCCTTACCTACTTGTTGCTTATAATACTCTGGCAAGGCAACTTACTTTTCTTTCTGCCCATTTTTCATTTTTTTGATATATTCAGTGATGGAACACTCTTTCCAGAGTTCAGTGCACCATTCCCACATTCTTGTGAACAAATTAAAGCTCTATAATTTTGAGGCTTGGTGGAGCAAAATAGTTATAGTGATTTCTATGGAATTGTTCACCCAAGCTTCCACCTCATTTCATTGTGTGTGCTTACTAGAGCAGAATTTTTAGGATTTATGTTATTCGTTTTTTTGCCCAACATTATGTAACACCTGACAGCCTTCGACATGGAGCAACTACTGTTCTAGGAAAACAACCTGATATTCCTCAAGAGAAGAGGGTGGAGTTTATTCCTGTGGAATGGAGGTCATCGCTAAAATTGGATGAAGGTAAAAATATCTCAGCCTAGTAAACAGTACCACAGGAAATACAGCTGGTAGCTTAACGTTGAATAGTCACACGTTAGGATTTCATCCACAGAATTTAAAAGTAAGAGCCACCTTGTACAGCACAATAAACAGTACCACAGGAAAGTACTGCTCAGCAGCTTTCAATTGAATGATCACACCAAAGGATTTCGTCCACAGACTCAAACGTTAGAACCACCTTGTACAGCATAATAAACAGTACCACAGCAAAAGTACTGCTCAGTAGCTTTCATTTGAATGATCACCTCACTTAAATTCATACACCAGTCTCAGTAGTTAGAAGTACATGTTTTCATATCCTTGTTTTAGGGATTGGAAGGGCTAAGCTGATATGTCCCTACACAATGCCTACGAACAGTTGTGACTGAAAGTTCCAAGTACAAACACCGTTTCGTTTGGAGGCCGTGCATTCAGCCTTGCAGCGCCGAAACAATGGAATTCTGTTTCATCTGAAGTTTGATCTGCTGAAAACTTTGTATTGCTTATTTTTCTGTGGACCTTGACAATATTGCACTTTTTTATTGTTAACATTCTCTGTTTCTAGTTTTTAGGATCTTAAATGTTTGTCAGATTTTATATTCTTTTATTTTTTGCAGTCCCAATATTTCTTGTTAAGCGCTTTAGAGCCATGTATAAAGCGCTATATAAATAATGAAGTATTATTGTTATTATAAACTGAGTACTGTTTAACTGTTGAAGGTACCATTGAGTGTATTACACCATCGTCTGTGTCTGGTCTGCGGAAGGTACTAAACACAAGCATGATGGACATCATGTATTACACAAGTCCATTTTACAGATATGAGGTACAAAACGATTTTAAATCAACCTGCTTTGCTGTTAGAGCTAAGCCACTTGCAAACCTTCACATTCCAGTTCAAAGTCTCTTGAAGAGGGGGGAAAAGAACTAAAGACCCTTGATAGAAAACTAAAACAAGCTCAACCCACATACAGTATCTTTCTCCCACGCAGGGCCCCATGCACTTTCTTTTTTTCCTTCTCCCAGCCTCCCTACAACACAAAAGGGAACTTAAGCAACAACGAAGGCGACGTCTACGAAAACTTCACTTAAAAAGTGAATTCGCGCTGCCTCAAACTTTATCTCGCTTGTTCTATTTCGTTTAATTCGTCACATGTTGGCAAATTTTTTTGGAGTTGGATTCCAAAGGACTCTATCAAAGTTCAAGAAAAGAAAAAGAAACTTGTTGTTTTGTGTTCCCGTCTTCGACAAAACGTGAAATTAGTCACTTTCACGTCGTAGTCGTGCAACGACGGCTAAGAAATGTACAAAAAAGCGTGATGCACGTGCAAAGTTGTTTTTTGCTAAGATAAACCTATCGCTTTTTTGCCGTTCTCGTTGCCGTCGCCGTGGTCGTCGTCGTCGTTGCTTAAGCTCCCTAAAGAAACCTCTGCGGAGGAGAGAGCCCACATATTACCGGGCCATATTGTGTAGTTACAGAAAATAAACACACTCCCCTACAGAGCCAAGAGATTAGAATTTAGATTGGAATTTCTGCTGTGTCAGGGGGTTCATAGAACAGTCCCTTCCCTAAGTGGGCAGTATAGAATATTTTCTGGAACTGCAGATGAACGAAAACTTCTCTGAGGTGCTCCCTTGTCTAAGCTGTTTGGTTGAAGGAGTGAGTGTGCTGCCGGATAAGGGTTTTTGATGATGGCAGACTGTTTTCCTTTGTGTAGGTAATCGTCAAGAGCTATTTCATTGTTAAAATTACTGGTCCAGCCATGGTCCGACTTGGCTTCATTCTCCGAAGTCTCGATGCGCCTGCAGTACTCCCCACCATTGCAGTGGCGGATCCAGGGGAGGAGCTCCCCCCCCCCCTTATCTCAAGGTCTGGATCCGGCACTGCATTGGGTGGGAGAATGGAGAAACCCAAGGCAGCCTAAGACTGAGCCTATGGTCCCGCCGGCCAGTTCCGACTTTTGGAAAGCACCCTGAGTTATCCTTTTGTTACTTTTTCGTTGCAGATCATTGACGGAGTAAGAGATGAAATGAATCGCTTATACAACATGTTCTGCTCTAGAAATCCCTCATTTCTGGAAAAAGGCGGAAAAATTTCAATTTTAGCCCACTCACTCGGCAGTGTCATTGCGTACGACATCTTAACTCTCTGGGACATTGAGTTAAGACACCTATCCCATGATTCAACAACTGGGACAGGCTTTCTCACTGAGAGCCTGCATTATCTGCGGTCAGTTACCAGTAGAGGTAGTGTTGAAAGCATGGAGACTAGTGCTGAGGGTAAAAGAAAAGAGAACTTGAGAGTGGAGTTAGCCAAGGCTCGCAGTCAAGTCATGAAACTTGAGGCTATGATAGCAAGTGAAGTAGAACATGAATCATGTGGTGCAAACAATGGTTCAAACGAGTGCCCCTATGCTCTGAAATTTAAGGTGTGCATGGTGAAGTTATGCCATGATTAGTGTACTAATGGAAACTGTTTGCAGTCAACTCTGTCTGAGACTTCTGCGCTGGGATGGAAGCTTTGGACCTGACACTACGTGTCTGCCTCAGAGAAATGTCGGGACCCCTCCCCTAAGCCAACATTAACACTTACTTCTCACATACGGCAAAATGCTGGCTTAGGGGAGGGGTAGGTGGGCAGTTCACTTCCCCTCTTTCCGCTATTCTTTTCCTCCCACAGGCCAAATACCAAAAAAAAGGGGACAAAATGCCCACCTAACCCTCCCCTAAGCCAACATTAACACTTACTTCCCATTTAGGGCAAAATGTTGCCTTTGTGGAGGGATAGCTGGGCAGTTTCCCAGAAACTTATAACGATCGAAAATGTCTGTCTCACAGCAAGGAGGTCAAAATTTTTAACTAGAATGGTCAAAACTGTGACCCGTGCGGTGTGAACACTCGAGCATCTAAGTTTTTTTACGGAAAAGGCGTTATAAAGGCGCGGTTGCATGGATGCGTGGTGGGGGACGCTATTTTGGATATACTTAAGTAGCGCCCTGCACACGGGTAGATGATTAAACTATTGAAGAAAGTTAAAGTTCAATTTGGTTCATCAGTTCCGTGTGAACGGAGCGTAGATAATTGTGCAGTTTTGAGTCGGATATTCAAAGAGTTCATTAGCGCTTTCTTAATTAAGTATTGAGTTTTCCGTCCATGGACTTTTTAGAATCGGATGACCGAGCGCGGAGAAAACCAACAGTGGGACCCGAGTTACTCCAATACTCTAGTCCAAAAGTTCACATCATTGAGCATGCTTGTAGTGATATAGTCCGTGATTTTGTTTGGTGTTTTTCACTTCACGTTATTGATTCACAGGTGGAAAACTTATTCTGCCTGGGATCACCGCTGGCAGTATTCCTGGCGTTACGAGGGCTTAGACCTCAAGATGACGTGGAAGATCACGTGCTTCCTAAGTCAGTTTGTAAGCGTTTGTTGAATGTTTATCATCCAGCCGATCCTGTGGTAAGATATTATGTACTAGTACTCGACTTGTTTTGGTCCCAGTTTAAAGGTTTTATGTTTCTATATTGATGTGGGCTCTTTAGACTGGAGGACAAGCACGACCACGAGGAAGAGATTTAACTTTAAGTTTTTCGCTTATTCCCAAAAATTTGACACCCCGGAAAGCTTCATTGTACCTAGTTAGCACGAAGGAGGTTAAGCCCTCTCCGTAGCGCAAAATAATAAAACTTCCAAAATTTGATAACTTGTTTCGCCAGTTTGACACTCTCGCTACAACCCTTAGCGGAATGACGACCGGACGGCTACCACGTTTTCCCCCCCAAAATGACGCTTGTTCACGCGTGAGCACCACTTAATATTGAGTTAAATCTCATCCTCGTAGTCGTTCCCGTATTAGAATCTTAAGGTCTCATATTACTAGAAATACGTGTATCGCAGAACCTCGCGAAGCTCGGTGGGGTGGGCGGGGCTGGCCCATGAAATGTCAGGCATGGAAGGGGGAGAGAATTGGAGTAAATTGGGTAGCTTGGGAGGGCTCTAATATTGGAAGGTGAGATGTACTTAATCGCCTTTTGGTTGGAGTAAATTTCAACCCAGTGCTCTTTTATTGAAGGGATTTTCTGGGATTTATATGGGGTTGGTGTTGTTAAGGAAGGGTAGCCAATGTTTCATAGGTCCCGTGTTCACCCTATTTGACCCTCCTACATGTGTAATTATAGTAAAAGAAAATGGGTGTGATAGTGAATAACTGTAGGCGAATATTTAGCAAACACATGCTATCTTTAATGTGTATAAATAATTACTTGTGAAGTGTGTCATTAGTAGTGAGTGGATGAAATGGTAGGAGATAATGCTGCAGTGATTATAGCAAGTAAATGCTGGTAATTGGAGAAAAAAAATTATGGTTAAGTGATTACAGCAAGAGAGTGTTTGTACTTGTTGTAGTACATAATCACACTTGACAACGTAAAACAGTGAATGAAGTGTTCCGTTGTTTTCAGGCGTATCGTCTGGAACCTCTGATCAGTGGAGACTACAGTAGCATTCCTCCTGTACAGCTGCACCGCTTTGACAGCAAACAGGCCGGATACACCGAAGCTAAACCCAGCAAAACCGGGCAGGCAGCCGGCAAGTGGGGTGGCCTGTTCCGTGTTGGATTCTCGAGACAGAAAACAGAAGAGGCCGACGCCAGCTCGAATGGCGAAGAGAACATGGACGAGGACGATCTGGTGGTCGTACACAATGCGGCATCAGCGGACAAAAGTACAGGTAAACTTTTTTTATTGACTTATGGATGCGCGCAGGGCGTTGCTTACCAAATACTTACCATTTACACGAGAAATCCGGAAATTCTGCGGTTCGCGTCCTTCTGTTTGGGCACCTTCAGAAAACTTGGGCTGTGATTCGAGGAGATGTAATTTTTCTACTCCTTTTAGTCTGCTCAGGTGATTTGGATATACATTGTATTATCGCATCGTTTTTTGAGTGACGCACGTGAGCTAGAGTGTGGTCTTTTTGCATTCTTTAGCAATGGTTTTGCCTTAATTTTTAGGGTAATTCGTCACTACTGAGTTAAGGCACTTAGTAAGACAAATTTAGTGGCATTGAGCCATGTTAAAAGAGGGGAGAGCTCTCTTCCGGTTGACTTGCCTCGCTCAAAAACTTCTTTCAGCTTAAGGTTTCCTATAACTCTGTCTCAGTAATCCACAGCGTTGAATTTACAGATTCATTTTGCACGAGTGTGCTGTTATATGGGCACGCCCGATGGCATTTACGAAGGCAGATTGGCCTTATTACAGTTGCATGTTAGGAGCCGCCTTGCCTTATAGTTTTCCCAGGCCTCTGTTTCAAATCGAGGTTAAGTGCGTTTCGGTCCCGTCCACTCGTGTCCGGATAGTTTTGAATCCGCAACTTATTTTTTTCCGGATTCAAAAATTTCCACGTCCACACGTATTCGTCTTCAAATCGAATTTGCCCCTCCACACGTATCCGACACGTATCAGGATACACTCTAGCACCCAGGACTCCTCTGGGAATATTGGCAACAGAGCATGCGTCGAGGTATTCATGGTAAAGAACTGGACTCGATCTTGTTATGTCACCGGATAAAAAAATATACCGGGGTTTAGCGTCCACACGATTCCGGATTCACAGCGTAATCAAAAATTTCCATTCTGGAGAGCGGATTCAAAAAGTAGTGGATTCGCATGCTGGATTCTTCGGATACGTGTGGACGGAAGTTGTATCCGGAAAGAAAAAGTTGCGGGTTCAAAAATATCCCGATACGTGTGGACGGGGCCTTATTCAAATCCCAATAAAACACACTTTTTGGCAAGAAAGGTTTTGTTTTTGATCTCGTTTTGAAAGTGATTCATGCTCTGTAAGCCTCATGTAAAGGTCAACACTCGTAGATAAGAATTTTAAAAGAAACCAGCAACTTTTCTCTCTGTCTTTTTCTTTTTGGCCTTGTTCAGAAAGACATAACTTGAGGAAATTGAACCCAACCCGAAACTTGTTTTATGTCCCAAAAACCAGTAGAAACACTGATAGATGATTTTCCTTCAGTGAATGGCAGTGAAGGGCAGTGTGTTGCCATGGCTACAGACGGGCCGTCATCATCTCCTTCAAAGAGGAAAGGTTGGATAGCGAGTCTGTTTGGTTCAACATCCAGTAACTCAAGTCAGGAAACAGAAGAAACAGATAGCACTAAAAAACAAGAACAGAGCCATAAAGAGGAACACATAACAGTCCCTGCAAAAGGTAACTGCGCCTCGTCACGGGTTCAAACCCCTTTGAAGTCCTGAATTTTTTACAGACTTCTTTCGTAATTGCGTAAATTGCGTTCACAACTGCGAGGATCATTTCTTCATTTGATTTCATTCCTGCAGTTCTTATATGATTTATTTCGTATACATCTATCATCTGCACCTCCTTTGTAACATTTCGCTACAGCCTTTTTGTTGAACAGTCGTGCGATAGCAACGTGGCTGAGAGGTCAGCGAGTCTGACGCAGTGTACCTAATGTGCAGGTCCGTGTGCTAGTCCATCTTTGACCAGTAGCGGAAGGTGTTTCTCTGGAGTACCGAGTTCAGTTCCTCAGCCAGCCTTGTAGATAGCAACTGCTTTTCCCTCTGTCCACTAGCGTGCGTTTATAATTGGACGATTTTTGCTCTATTCTCTATTTTCCAATTGTCCATAATACACTCTGTTTGCCCCCCAAATTCTGCATAAACCATTGTTTTTAAATGCTCCTGGGAGTATTGCATTTTCCCAAGAGCATTTTCAGACAATAAGTTATGCAAAATTTGGGGGCCAAACAGAGTGTATTATGGGCAGTTGGAAAATAGTCAATTCATATTTGAGTAGAGTGTCTAAACAATCTTGAACACCATGAACACACCGTTCACTTTTAGACTTAACTGTCAAAACTGTGGCGATTCATTGTTAAGTGAGCCTGGATGAAAACTTTTGCAGCTTTCTCGGAGCATTACGACTCTACCGTTTTTCCTCAAATATACGCCCGGGTAGAAAACAAACAAAGCAACTGAATCCTGATACGATTCTTAGCCGTAAATGTCCGAGAACCAATTGCACGGTCAAAATTTTCCTCTGAGAGTGGTTGTGGTGGTAGTGGCAGGGTTCTATCTTAGATCTATCGTTTGGGGAAGAAGTCCCGAGTGGCCGAAGGCCACGAGCTTCCGTCCAGGGGCATGCCCCCTGGACGGAATTTTTGAAATGAATATGTGCTGAGATGCAATTTGGTGCATTTTGAGACACAATTTTGAGAAGTATTACAGTGTGTGCAGTGACCTGCAGTGACGATATAGTTACTTAATACTGTAATGATAACTATATTAATTTTTTTGGGGGGAAGCTGGGCATTTTGGGGGAGGAAGCTTCTACCCCTCAGATACCCTAGATAGAACCCTGGTGGTGGGGAGGTATTCCTAGGAATTCCTGTCGGTGGTGTGTCGCCCTCTTCTCCCAAGACAAGAGAGAATGAGCTAATTCTCTCTTGCCAAATACTGACCCTGTTTCAGACCAAAACTTGCCATTTCCCAAATCCGTTTTCACATGCGGCTTCTGAAAGTTGTGCGCTGTTTGAGAAACCATTGCTTTGTTCAAGCTAAGTCAATGTTATTTAATCCTCTCTCACTATTTAGTAGTATTTGACGCTGCGCTGTTGTGGTTCCCTTGAAAACTATACCCGATTTTAGACCTTAATGAGGAAAATCTATACCCGGTTTTAGCCAAAATAGCAAATAAACCATTGCCTTTTGGGCGGCATTTACCTGTTCAGCTTTTATAAGGAAGCAACCGTAAGGGTTTCGCTCGACAGGAAGTTTAGGCAGCGGCGTTTTTGAGCGACACACGTCGACCGGAAGTGAGCTTTTTTTCTCTTTTATTATGCCTTGACGCTACCAAATTTGTATGGGTAAGTGTCTTTTAAACAATAATTTCTGGAGACCGAATGGCCTCTGAGTCAATAGCCCATGGGGCCGAAGGCCGAATGGGCTATTGACTCAGAGGCCATGAGGGCGAGTTGGTCAAACACATAGATTTTAATCCTTTTTTTGCCGCCAAAAAGCCAGCGCTTTTCGCTACTAGTGGGCTATGACATATAGCCTAGTAGTAGCTCAACCAATCAGAACGCAGCATTGATAATAGACCACTAGTTGGATTTTACTAAACTCTTATAGAGACGAATTGCCCAAAATTTTTCCACATCACGGCCGAAGGGTGCAAAAAGTTCACTTCCGGTTGACGAGCGTCGCTCAAAAACGTCATTGCTTAAACTCCCTCTTATCTCAGATCAGCTGTTCATGTCCCGAAGATCATTGACTACAGTGTAGAAAGTTTTTGCACATTTATAAGGAGGAGGTGTTCTCCTCTAAGTTTGTTAACATTAACACGTTATATTTTGTCTTTCAGTGCTGAAAGAGAGACTTGATTACACATTACGAGAGGGATACATGGAAAGCAACTACTGGTCAGCGGTTACTTCTCACGTGTCTTACTGGGCGTCGTGTGATGTGGCGCGGTTTATCCTTGAAAATTGCCTGAAAAGTAACCCGGATGTTACTGAAAATATGGAGCAGTCTTGACTGCGAATTTACAGCCGTAAAAATTAACCTAATCAGTAAACTTAAATAAGAGTAAAAAGATAAAAAGGTTAACCGTTCACTTTGATGATAACTAACAAAAGAAAATAAAAGGAAATTTGTTGAGCTAGGCCATCAATCCAAGGTGCTATATATAAGAGTGTATAAAATCTAGAGAAATTTACGGTATTTATGAACAGCGAAACAAATTTTTGAACTATGATAGGAGCAAACTACACATTGACAGCACATAACCATATCTATAGAACACAAGAATAAAACAGATATTAAATAATCTTGATACTTTTATTTTTCTAAATGACCTTGAAAAGGTTTTTGATTTGTGGCAAAAGTTTCGGTTGTTTGTGCTCATCTGAAGTTATACGTAATTGTGACATCTGTTCACTGTTTTCTGTTTAAATGAAGAAATTTAGTGCATTTGATTTTTTGCGTTGTGTTATTTTCCATTTATTTTTTTAAAGGAGTAATCCTTTGACATCGAAGGCCTCCAAAAGTCGAATTTCTAAAGAAAATCTCAAATCTTAATTTGTGATAAATCACGAAAAAGGAGGAGATGAATTTACAGCTCACGAGACATTCGTTCTGGTCCATACCTATCATCTCTCTCGAAAAGCGTGTATCTTTTTATTATGCTTTAGATTATTTATGAATTCTCCAAAAATAAATAGTTTTTTTCTTGTTAAAATATGTCGCGAGTATTGATAACTTTTTTGTCGAGAACTGAAGCGAATAGCCGGGACATATTTTCTCTTTAATTGTAACACGAACGTTCAATAAATATATTATACACAATATTCTCTTGTATATTTGTGCATTCGTTAATTTGTCTTGCAGAAGAGATGACGTCATCACCTTGTAGTAGATATGACGTCACCAGATGGCAGTGGTGACGCAGTATAGGTAACGTCATCACATAACAAAGTCACATCATCATGGGAGTTTGAGCGATGGAGTTAATCTTGTGCTTTATTTCACTTTCACTTGTAATCTCCTCAGATTTTCATAAGTCTAAGTATGGTGTCTTTTTCTAGAGTTCCATAAACTGTGAGTATTTGTTCGATAGCGCAGATCTTTTAGCGTCCCCATTTTTCCTTAACGCGAGAAACATGCATTTTCCTTTTCTGTATGCTCTTTCGGATTTGAACACCATCCAGCCAGTGTGCGTCATTTCTTGAATAAACAATGTACTTGACTGAAAGTGCTTCTGTTGGATAAACAACGAAGTCATGATTAAACCATGTTTAATTACATTTGAAATGCAAAGTTTAAACTTTGTATTTCAAATGTAATTCTTTTACCAAGGTTGTCGAACAATCTTTAGGGGTTTTTCATGTTTTTTTTTTCAGGTGCCCTCAGCCATTGACCTCATGGTGCAAAATTGGTCCGTGCATTGTTCGAACGACTATAAAGGATACTTAACAGAGCCGGAGTGCAACGGCTCTACAGAGTAACGCCTGAAGGAGGTCACACCAGAAGGCCAAAATAATCCACTAATCGAACCTGGTCCCCTGCAAATGGTCCCCGCCTAACGGGATACCTGAGCAAGTCGGAGTGCAAGACCGCTGTAAGTCAACGGGACTCACAAGGCAAAGAAACGACGCTTGAAGTTCCCTCATCCGCGTCAAGTAAGTATGGGGTGTTTTTTCATGTTATATTTTCAGAACAACTAGGAGAGTTCAATCGTGAAATCCAAACACTCTGCGAATTGGAAATGGTAAGCCGGTCTAGCTGAATTTACAGTCATGTAACAAAAATGACGACTTACCAGGGTGGTGTAGACTTTGCCGCCCTTGTGCATGGCCACATACAGTCCTGTCTGTTGGTGCTTTATTCTTACTACGCTCGTGTCACAGGCCTGAAGCTCAAATTTACCTGCAAGAAAACCATTTTTCAGTCTTTTATAAAAAGCACAAAAAATGTCCCATTAGTCTTTTCATGGAGGGCGTAAGAACTCTACAACGAGTGTTTTCCTTTCCATTTTTGAACTTGGATGCGACTCCTTGCAATTCAACCCCGGAAAATTTGTCTGCGTTTAACAAATTGAGCGAGTAGGATTGAACACGATAAAGATTGAAAGAACGCGTATTTACTCTATTAGTGCCTTTTAAACTGCCATTTTCAGTGGTTATTTCGTAAGCTCCCTTGTATTTACCTTAAATTTCTACAACTAGTAACCGCCTATCTTGACACACCATAGCAGGGCGGATCCAGGATTTTTTTTAGGAGGGGGTGCACTCGTCTCTTGCTCTACTTCAACACCAATAAACCACATAGTTTTTTTTGGCAGAATACCAGTTGTATTAGAAAACCGCAGGTCATCTCAGGGGGGGGGGGGGGGGGGGGGGG
>CALNXI010001720.1:9436-40994 GCA_942486025.1 Porites evermanni
CATCGGACAAGTTAAAAACAGATTTCACTAGCCCGATAGCAAAATCCACTAGCCTGGGCTATCAGACACTACTTTCTTTGCACACTGTTTGCTCCACTGTAGTTATATTATATCCATTTTAAATTTTGACAAAAAAATATAAAAGGGAGACCTTATCCACATTTAAGTACAATGGGGTCATTTTCCTTGGGGAGTGCAAAGCATGCCTCTGCTTTAAACATACATTGTATGGTTGGTTTAAAAACCTCTCTCACCCTAAGAAAAGATTCAGACTGACCAGTAATGAAGACAGTCTGAAGAAAATTAGCGCATCCCACACAGTTTCGTTTAGCTCAGTCCAATAGAACACTGAGTAAGAAAATCTTTATCTGGAATGAATAGAAAAATTATTCACAAATAGGCCATTCTCACTAAGAGTTCATGTCACATCATTTTTATGAAAATGAAAGTTATATGATTTTACCTTCAAAAAACCATTAGTGGGTCATATCGTGAACAAAATAATAGTGATTTTGTTTTTCAAACCCACTCCATTTTCTTAAAATGAGTAAGTTCATAGCTGGTCATGTGACCAAAATGTGATTTTTAAAACTATGAATTACCTCTTTCTGAACAAAAATTTTGCGCTTAAACTTCAAGGAAATTGTTGAAAAGATGATGTGGTAACATTTTCAGCATATCTGTGCGTAACTATCAAACATTTAACAAGATACAAGCAAAAAGTAGTTTTGGCCGCCATGTTAGAGGGCAAGAGTATGCCCTCCAACATGGCGGCCAATACAAATCATACTACTTTGTTGAAAAACCAAAGTGTCATAAAATATCTCTTTTAAATGCGTTTCCTCTCAAATTTCGGGTGTAAGACAGTTTTTATGTGCTCTGTCAATTTTTGGCATCAGCAAGATTCCCACTCATTCTTTAAGAAAGCGTTGGTCACGTGACCTCTTAGTGCAAGTGTTCTATTCCAGGTGATCTCTATGAAACTCTGTATCCTGTTTAGCATTACATTTCATGCACCTTCCAGCCGGTATTTGTGAATACCATTATTTCTACTTCACATACAAATTGAGACTACATGTACAGTGTACATTTTCCCTGTGTTATCGGTGTTTCAGCGGTAATTTTAAACACAAGCAGAGAAAATTCCCATTTCGATGACAAAAAGGTGGATTAAACTCAATAATTTCATCGTTGATGAAAGACAGATTTACCGAGATACAGACTAACACTTGGATAAGATAATATCTACAAATACCTTTAGCTAGAAAACGTTCTTCATGAAGCACAGCGACAGCATTAACCATTAAAAGACAAGCTTCCAATAAACTGTAAAATGTGAGCGCCATCTTGGATTTTCTGACGTGTTGACATGCGCATAAAATGCAACTTTCTTATCCCCTGGGAACGAGTGCCCGTTGACTTCCGGCGGAAATGAAAGGTAGTAAACAAAACCTTTCCAATATGGCGGTTGGCTGATGCAACTTCTGCTTTTATTTCGTTTTAAGTGCAGCTTTGACCGCGACTGAAAATTGTCTTGTCTTAAATACTAGATGATCAAGTTCTTCTGCCAGCGACTGCTATTTTATCAGTATTTTAAATATTTTCTCTCGTAGCCAGTGGCTGATTTTTCGATCAGGAATCCTTAGACATCATGCATTTTGGCACAACTTTACTTCAGATGATGCAATTTATCTGATTCACTTCCTAAAATATATACCATAGAAAACGTAAATGGCGTGGTGAAAATAAGTACGTGGCTTTTCGTTAGAGAGGCACTGTTTTTTCTGACGTGTCCCTAGATCTAATAAAATCTTGCTTCCTTTCCAAATTGCATCAGTACCGATGGTGATTCAGTGTCAGAAGGACAAGTTCAGTTTTCTCACGGTGATACAGTCAAGTCAAGAAAATAATGTTAGCTATAAAATCATTTTTCTCTCTTATTTTACTCATCGGAACAAGTAATCTAACATACGGATCTCTCTTAATGGACTATCCCTTCGACGATCTTGGGTGAGTATTTTGGTTATCATGGGTGTCTCGCATCACAGAATTTGTCAGAATACTGTAAATTTCCGATTATAAACCGTGGGCTTATGCAATTTCGTAAGGGGGTTTAGAAGGGCTTATAAACTTGCGAAGGGGGAGGGGGGCGCTCAAAACCTGACTAAAAGAGTGTTTCAAAACAAGCTACATAGCACTGCTGATTTTTGAATTTGATCGCTTTTTAAGCTTCAAAACCTTGTAAAAAGTCGAATACGTACATCTCAATACAAGCTAGAGAGGGGCATATATTCGGGAAGGGGATGTCACGGGCGACTCGAAGAACGGTTGCGTCTCAGCAATTCACAAGTGAACACATATAACTTCATAATATCATTTTTTTGGCCTGTTTCTTTCAGACTTTGGCACAGAAGGAGCGTATTTGACCTTATCGACTGGGACCCATTCGATGATGACCAGTTTGAACTGGACTTCTTCCATGATTTGTCCTTTCCCAGAATCCAATGGGCACGATCCAACCAACATATGAAAAATCCGACCCCTCTGGTAAAAAGAAATGACAAACGGAACTACCAGCTTGCCATAGATGTCAAAGGATTCGAACCGAAAGACCTTTCGATAAAATTGATTGATCGCGACCTGTTGGTGGTTGGAGAACACACCTGCGAAAGGAAACAAACAAGAGCATGCTTCCGGAGACGATTTTGTTGGAGACGAACACTTCCCGATGATGTAGACACTAGCTCGCTGAAAGCCGCTTTGACCGAGTCAAACGTTCTTGAAATTGAAGCCAAGAAGAGTAAAGATCGGAGAGTAAAATTCCCATTACCGACCGGGGGAGGCCTGGAGACCAAGAGAAGCACAATACAAACAATCATCTTGAGCATGCGCAAACTATAAGACAGGGGGAATCGGAAAAGAAGGAGGAAGAAGCCACAGTGGAAATTGTACCCGATGAGATAGAGATAAAGCAGTAGGAGGAGAGAAAACATTTTGTTATCCTCGCATTATCTCCATCACTAAGCATGACTAAGAACAGAAACAGCTAGACTCTGTTCTATTCCCGCAGTTGGCTTAATGCCTATGGTAAACAAGTTTTTCTTTCCAAAATCATTGCAAGTAAGAGCTGAACCGTTTCATGGAAAATAATTTTCTTTTGCAAAAATTAACTTTGCAGTACATGCAATATGATCGCAAGCACATGAAGCTTTCATGTTATTAAATTTGGAAAGCTTTTAAAAACAGGTTTTCAATAACTATTAAGGGTTAAATGATCGACAAAGTACTCGTAGCTGGCATGTTGACACAATGCATGGCATTTCTTTTATTCTTTAGTACTGAATAAAGCTAATAAAGCTAGCATGAGTACAATTTGTTTTGGGGTTCATTGCTTAGCTGGCTGTAGAAAATACCCTACAAGGTCACGCAATCACATTCTGAAAATATAGAGCGATTTTAAGTCACATTTTTAGGGAAAAAACGGAGAATAAGACAGAAGCATGTGATGGATGAATAGACCATTTTACAGTTGTGAGCTAAGTAACCTAGCCTTTGAGTGAACGTGAGGCTGAGGTTGACCTTGTTTTGAAAGAAACCTCTTTCCTTTTCTTATGGCCAATGATGCTTAAAAAAAACCAGTTAGGATAAGAACGACATGATTTACATTATAAAGCAGGAGGGGTTGTTTCAAAACAAGGTCAACTCAAACCTCGTTTCCACCTGTAACTGTAAAATGAACTATTACAAGAGTACTGAAGTATTGTTAATTATTAGCTATTGTTTCCATTCCCAACGTTGAATAATGAAAGCCTTAACCAGCTTTTCAGACACTCGTTACAAAAGATAGCGAGAAAAAATCGTGCTACGGCATTTTCTTTGCTCTTTTACCAACTGGGAATAAAAAAAAAGACTGGCTCTGACCGATGATATAATAATCCAATCGTCTGCATGACCACCGTTTACGCCAGCTTACTTCTACTCCAAAAGAGACGTCATTTTGTATTCAGCATCATTTAAAGCTCCCCAGCTATACAAAGCATTACAATAGCAAAAAATACACATTCACAGAGCTATCAGAAAAATCGGACTTACATCTGTGCGTTTCACAAGCCGGGTGTCAACTACTGCTGTCATTACGTGCCTAAACGTCAGTTTTGATTTCTAATTAACAGCGTTCAGATCTTTATTGTTCTTCACCTTCAATAAATAAGACACTGAGCAGAACACTCCCAGTTTTTTTCTTAAATGAAAAGTTATAAAACCTGCCTTCCCTTAGAGAGGAGGTTTATATCTGAAGGCTTCTCCATGCACGCACCCTTCAAAACAATGAAGGTAAAGTTCATTTCTTGCGTTTTTGTATGGAAACTATTGGAACATCTTTCTAAATTCAGTTTTAACATTGCTAAGGATTATCTAGAGGGATATTATTCCGCTGTCTTTCAAATATCGTTTGAAACAAACTCCAAGGTGCAAGGGGGTAAAATATATATCCGTAGCCGAGTAATCGCCTGTAGGAAAGTTTGCGGTTTAGTTCTGATCAGGGTGGCTTTAGGTATAAGGTGAAAAAAATTGTAAACGGAAAACGAGCTCTCGAGAGCTCGGTTATTATCTCGGTTTTCGTGTCTTCCATAACATAAAAGTTAATAGCGTTTATTACTGTCCCTGAGCCATCTCAGTGAATTTGTCTGGATGAATTTTAACATTGGTCAAATTGGTGATTGCAATCAAGTCTGTCAGTTGATTGCAATGGTGCTCTGTACAAAAAGTAATTCACTACATAAAACACTTTTGACGTTTTCTTCTTCACACTCTTTTCTTTACCTTTTTTTAACAGATGACTCCTTTTGCACAGTTAAAGAATTTCTTGATCCTTATTGGTATGATGAATTACATATTTCTATTTAGCAGCTAGCAAAATAGGAACTTGAACATGATATAATTGATATCGGATCGTGAAAGGTAAACTTCCATGCATTTTCCCACTATTTCTTTATAATGAAAGTGTAACATTTTTCAGCGTTCTAACAATAAGACCTCGCATTCATGTGCATTCAGAATGAGTTAATTAGTGAGATTCATTTGTCATGGGATTAATATTTTGCCAGGTTCCCTGATAGTGTAAGATAGGTATATCTCTTCTAATGTGTTCTCTAGCTAATTCGACCAAGTCCAGACGGCCTTTAATGTTGTCCCGGAGTTTTTAAAGAGAAACGGTGACCTGTCAAAAGAGACATACTTTTAATTTATTTTACTTCCCTAAAAGTTCCAACATTTTTTACTTAATCCCCAGCGGGTTATCAAGTTTTACATATTCTATGAACTAATTCTTTTATATATTTTTTTCCTAAAGCTACCAGATTTTAATTAAATTTACATTGCACTGTATGTATATTTTATTTATATGTGTCATTTGTCTGTAGGTACTTTGGAATTATGCATAAAAACATCTTCAACGGTAATAAATATCTACCTTATCGACCTTCCTTACTTAATTCTTAGCTCCTTTGGCAAGCTCTGACAAATACTCCTTGTTTTTGTAGCCTCTTCATCAACACATGACAGAAATGGAAATACGGCGGTACTTTGGTGTCCAAACCCATGCAGATGGTAATTCAAAAGAGAAATAGTGAAAGATATTGATCAAAGATGCTCATTCTCGTTCAAAGATTATCAGATATTTTTCGCGAAAACAAAATTAAGGATGGTACTTGCATTCTGTTTTTATTGAAGTAAGAACTTTTTGTATGCATAGAGGTGTGTGTACTTATAAGAGCTGATCACTTTCATCTCTAATTTGCCGATGTTCACTCACAATCGTATATCAACACTGCTTTCGGCTTCAGTTCCAGAATATGAAATAACCGAGCCATATCAGTCCAACAAACACGGCGATTTCGTGTCCCACACGCTCCACCGGCGGCACACGCGTGACGTGCATGACGAGGATGCGTGGCACTACAGAATGGACGCGTTTGGAAAGAAAATGCATCTGAAACTGAAACAAAACACGCAACTGGCAAAACCAGGCCTCTCCCTGGAAACGAGGGACGAAAACGGTGACATCACTTGGTCCCCTGTTAAAACTGATTCATTCTACCATGGAAAAGAGGCCTCGGATCCAGACTCTTTTGTTGCTCTAAGCAACGATAAGGGACTGGTAAGTTGTCATGTCGACAAATAGACAAAATATCTGTTGTTGATATCTTCACTTGCGGAATAAAAGTGGGGGATTTTATAATGCGTCAAAAATTCGCCATTTTAGATACGAGAAGGAATCTAAAATGGATCTAGTTAACTTTCGGAAAGACCTGTGGCCAATAGCTGACCAGTGAGTCACCAGTAACGATTCCAAACTATCTTTACGAAAGTTAAGTTTGCTCAATTACCTTCTCGCTTCTAATATGGCGAGACTTTGATTCTCGTGATATGAAAAAAGACCTGTTAACGTTTAAACAGTAATTTGGCCCGAAGGAATGTGACAGGAAGAATTTTAAAAGCAACATCAATAGGTAGTAAATCAAATAGAAAATTGAAAAGAAAATATTTAAGCAATATTTCTCATCAAACATTAAAGCATTGCTTAAGCTTTTAAGAAATCGTTTACATTTTGCAAACTTTGGGGGCTTTTCCTTTTTTGATGGCTAACCACTGATTTTCACGTAGTGTATGCATTGATTGAACTTGCGGGTAACTTCTGGGTAGCTATCTAAATATAAGTATTTCTAACGTAATTTTGCCAAATAATATTTGTTTTAAACTTATTTTTCGCAGACTGGTATGATAAAGCTGTCACGTGACACCTTGTTTGTTCATCCTCTTCCTGATCACCTGGCTAAACACGTGACTAGAGGAAGTGGAGGAGCTAAAAGTCATCTCGTGTACAGGAAGTCGAAACTATCATCTCAATGCCACACTAAAGTAGGTAAGAGGAAGGGACTAAGTTACAACTTCATCAAAAATGTTTTGAGACACTTACGCATATTTACCGTGAATGTTGCGACCAGATCCTGGTAAATGGTTCAAAATAAATATCTAATTGTTGAATACTCCCCACAATTTTTGATGTAAGTTTGATCTCGACGTTGTTTATCAAAACTCTCACAAGAATCTGGGAATTTTGGTTCAGTTTGATCTTAAGTTGTAGGTGCTACTCAGAAATTTAGTTTAACAAACCCATTTCCTTTTCAGGTTTGGCTTCAAGTATTGATAAGGTGGCAAAGAAGAACAAGATCGAAGGCGCTACAAATGCTGATGCCGCTGTACAAAAGTATTTACAAGCAGCTCTTGTGTTGGATGAACACGTGGCAGCTGCTCACGGGAATGACACCACAGACTACATGCTAGTTTTAGCCAACATAGTAAGTAATGGTTTGGCCAATGAACAAGATCTCCAGGGAATGATAGGACGAAGGGAGGCCAAAAAAAGACGAGGAGGAGATTTCCGATTTCCCCGGCTCACCCATGGTAGTTGTTGTTGTTGATGTTGTTATTGTTGTTTGTTTATTTTTTAATTCCCAAAACGAAGAGGATGGGACGTGGGTAAGCAGCACCTGTTATTAAGGGGCATCACTTCATTTTATTTTATTTTCCCGTTGCGAAACGTATAATGGCCACTTGTTTGGTTGCTTGAAACATGTTTTTATAGCTAGCTCATGTGCTAATATTGTTTTTTTGTTTGTTTGTTTCTCAGGTTGCTGGAACATTCCACGATAATTCCATCGGACACATAAAAATGAATTACGTTGTTAGCCGGCTTGTTGTCATAACCAACAAAGAGGTGTTTTTTTTTTCCGCAGACTAATCTCTACTACTTCTACTACTTCACAGAGGCGCTTACGCGCTCGAGAATCGGGATGCACGACGTCACACAATCCGGCCAGGCACATGCGCACAGGAGGCCTAGCATTCTGACATACTTAACTAAAATATTTTAAAAATAAAAATAGTAGAATTCAGTTTACGGCTTGAGCGAGACAATGAAGGAATGGTGGGAGATATGCCAGGTCAAGATGGCATAATATTGCCCTTCCCCCTTTTTAGGGGAGTTCGTCTCGGGAAATAGACTCAAGACCGATCTTGCCCGCTATGGGTAACTAATCGGAGCACCTAGGATTAATTTATTAAGACTTTTAGAAATGTAATTTCAAAGTTTACCTTTTGTTTTCAGACTCTAAAGCAACGGCTACACATGTAAATTACATTTGCAAAAGTTTTAGAAAGTAGTCCCTGATTTGCATGCCTAATTTTGCCCGCTCTCGAAGCCATACAAAAGTTTGTTGAAAAAATAATGATACGGTTTGATTGAAGACCTGCCTTCATCAGTGCTGTTTTTCTTCTCTTTCCTTTAGCTAAACGTTTATAGGAACTCATCTAGCGGGCGAAGACTGGACATGATCGCCGCGTGGGCGGCCAAACACAAGTCAGATAGCAAAAGCGATCCAATGTACTTTGACGTCATCTCTCTGGTTCATGAGTAAGTTATGATCAAATTGTTTCAGCAAGATAAAAGGTCTAAGAATTCTTTTCAAAGATATTAAAGAAAACATTTGCTTTAAAAGCTCGCATTGGAGAGATCTACTGTTAGCAATACTAGGGTAACGGCTATGTTTTATAATCAATGTCATCATTTCAAAAAAATTAACATCCTTAGGCTAAAAGAGAATTATGCTTGTTAGCTTTTAATCATTTGGCAACTTCCCTTTCGCGTAATTAATCACTATTTTCACTGTAAGTCACCATCTTGGTTTGAGAAAAGAAAAAAAATAGCACTAGCTATCAAAGGCCAAGACCATTTCAGCGGGGGGTGCAGCCCGCGAGGGTGTGTCAGTATGTATTTGCAGTAAAACTAGGATCTACCTGAGAAAAGGTCTGGAAAGAAAATTCAAAAGGAATTGAAGCTGATTAACTGTAAAAACTGCTGATTAGTTCTTAGCGCCCTAACGGAAACACATTAATATATATTTTCTGTTTTACCAGATCTTGTTGTGGTGGAGGTATGTACGTGTTCATTAATCATATTTCCTTAACATACTTGCATTAAAATGCTTTCTTGTTTTGGCATATCAATCCTCAATAAGGGCCCAAATCATGCTTTGTATCCCTCAAATGCCAAATACATGTATGCCGGGTGTGATTTCTTCACCAGGACAGGAGAGGGATTTCCTCTTATGACTAGTGCTAGCTGGGGGCTATCAATAGTGTCAAGAATATTTGAAACAAAAATGCAAAGTTCTGCAGCAGAGTTCAGTTGTCCTCTTTGTTCTTTCAGGAAAGGTTTCTTTTGACATTCAACTCCCAGAATCTCTTGTGCTCAGTATACTGTATAATCCCGTTAATTATTTACAATAACCTGTATCCCTTTAATTTTTTTTCGTAAAAAAACCTCGTGTGTGGATGCATTCCTAGGGCTAGCTATTCTGGGTGGTGTCTGCTCGCGTAGAATCAACAGTAATGTGAACGGAGATACGGGTCTACAGACCGCCAGCACTATCTCACATGAGACTGCTCACAAGTAAGAATCTTAATTACCAGCTGTCTTTTATTTATAATTCAGTACTTTCATTGTCAGGTATTAAATCAATTGTGGTCTTTAGTACCAGCTGTTGTTGGTGTCCAAAAAGACTGGAAAGATTGGAGTGTAAATGAACATCGATACAGAAATATGAACATCAACATCGACCTATAAAAGGTTGCACTACACTTAGCTGTGAAATAGTTCATTGTAATTTTAATAGTTGTAGTTTTTACAATACTTCCCTTGTCGCTAACTTGTTTATAAACCCTCTATTCCTCTATTTTGTCTTCAAGAAATAGTCGAACACGCGTATGTGGACGGGCTCCCTTCACGCTTACAAAGCTTACTAGAACTTTCAGTCTTCGTTTCATTTTCTCCAAACCTGACAAAAAGCTCTGGATAGTTTTTTTTTGTCATACAGGGTCTGACTGAGTTTAAATACCGTAAAAGAAAACCTTTTCCAAGCACCCTTTTTTTCCTTCAATTTTTTCAAGTATTGGTATTGGTCATGACGGAGCCCAAAGTTGCCCAGATGGGATAAACATCATGGCCACCGGAACAATCGCTGGAGAAGGATCTTACAAATGGTCCTCCTGCAGTAAAAATGCTTTACAGCAGTATCTTAGGTTAGTTCATATGAAAAGTAATATTTGGTGTGCATGCAATTCGTAATGTCTGCTAGCTGAACGCATCCCACATTAGCCATATGGAGGGATAATAGGGAGAAGAAATGATCTCAGGCTACCACTGCCAGGGATTATGGGCTCCTGGTTTTGCACTCTTAGCCAAAAATAAAGGCAAACTTATCTGTATATAAACTGAAGAAGGAAAGTAACACTAAGCGAAACGGAAGTCATCGCCCTTACTCCCTTTCAAGGTTTTCTCCGAATTCCGGACCCGGGAAATTTTTGGTTCTGGAATCCGAAATCCAGAGGAAAATTTTGCTAGTGGAGTCCCTAATCCTGGGCTTTGGAATCCGAATGTATATATCGAAAGGGAAAATCAGTCTGTAACAAAGTCAATAAGATGAATTTTGATAAAGCATTTTGGAACTGGTGGATAGTAAGAAAGTTAAATTTAGTCATAAGAAAAGACCAGTTATATTTTACTTTCAGTACAATAATGTACATGTACTAACCTTACTATTTTCTACTAGAAACATATAATTTAATTATTTACTCATTCATTAATTCATTTATATACAACAATGCAGCGGACCTGGTTCCGTTTGTCTGAATGAACCACCTCGAATATCTCTTCCTGCTTTTACCAACAAGAACATTGCTGGAAAGTTGCCTGGTGTGGTTTACAATAGAGCTGTTCAGTGCGAATTCCTTTTTGGAAAAGGATATCGTGGTTTTGGGGCAAGTGTTTTCTTTAGAAGTGTTTTGTATTGTGTTTAGTCAAAACTGAAGTTTATGAAAAAATTTCTCTTTACCAACATAATAAACAAAATATCGTGAATCTAGAACTGTGAGTATTTTATAAATGATGTCTTTTCTTGAATTAGATATATATATTCTGATCAGTTGTACTTCTATCCTAATGTATACTCCGAGTCTCCGACACGCGCTTGGACTGCAGGTAGTTTTGGAAGAACACCCGTCACTGTATACTTTATCATCTTCAAGGTTATCTGCAACGTTTTCGTCGATATTGTTCGATTTTATTTTTGTAGGGACAACGAAGATATTTTAACTTGGTGACAACTGTTTTGACATTGCGCTCTCGCAGTAAACTCGAAGGGGAAATTTCAAAATACACACCTTCACGTTCACCAGAACGCAAGCCGGTCAGAGTCACATTTGTATGTATTATTTGTTTTTTAATTGTTTTCAGTTAAGCTGTGTCACTTTGTATTGCACAAAGAATGGGTACGTTTACACAAGCATGGTGGTCGGTCCTGTCGACGGAACGAGCTGTGGACCACGTCATGTAAGTTAAGGATTGTGCAGTGAATATTTCGGATGGGCAGCCTTGTGGTACTCCTTTTTTGTGACACCATTCCCTTTATTGGCGTGAAACTTTTGTAGCTGGAGTGTGCTGGTTACTTTTATATTTTACCACCAAAGGATGAAGTGGCCTCACGAAACATATCCAGGCTGCTCAGAATGACCCTCAAGGGCGGGGGTACTGACCTTTTACAATCTTAAATTTGGAATAGTTTTTTACTTAGGATAGGATGAACGTTAGATACTCAGAAAACGGTGACTAAACTAAAGACATTGACAACCTCTTATTTGGGATTAGAAAAACAGGTCTATCTTCTGAATGACTTGGTTCTTTTAACACTCAGTCTCTGACATTTTTTATACAATAGTGGTGTATCCATAGTAAATGCGTTGACAATGGATCTCCGAGGATTGACGGGGGGTGGAGTGAGTGGTCTGATTATAGTCCTTGTAGCCGAACGTGTGAAGGAGGTCTACAGTACAGAAAGAGGACTTGTACCAACCCACCGTATGTACTCTAAACATTTTGCTGCCTCTTTTTTTGTTGTTGCATGTTTTCTTTAGAATTAAAACTATTTTCTTTGCGCCAAAAATGAGTCTAAAAAGTCCACGAAGTTTAGTATTTCCCACTTTCCCATGTATCGCGCAATGTTGTCTTTACCCCCCTATAGTCATTCTGTTCAGGGTTGGAAACCAATTCCAGCTCTATACTCGAACCAGCGACATTAAGGTTACCCAATTAAATGACCCATTGACTACGATGCGGTAGAGTCTTTTGTTTCTGGTTAATACTTTTTTTTTTCTACTTTAGTCCAAGCAACGGCGGAGAGAAATGTTTAGGAAGAGACATTGGACATTATAAAATATGCAATTACCAGGTATGTTAAATGTGTACAGCATTGTGCATTGTAATAATCCGCGGCAGGGTGAACGAATGCGTCTGTCATAAGAGAATCGCTTGACTTCCAATAACTACCAGGCAGATACTGAATGGCTGCATTAAACTAAAGTCACCACTGCNGAGAGAAATGTTTAGGAAGAGACATTGGACATTATAAAATATGCAATTACCAGGTATGTTAAATGTGTACAGCATTGTGCATTGTAATAATCCGCGGCAGGGTGAACGAATGCGTCTGTCATAAGAGAATCGCTTGACTTCCAATAACTACCAGGCAGATACTGAATGGCTGCATTAAACTAAAGTCACCACTGCCCTTGCTCGCACTGCTATATAATTGAAATATCTTTTATTGAATATAAGAGTGTATTTTTTAACGGCAGATTGTTTTATAACTTTCATAAATGCAAACTACCTTTTCTTAGTGGCCTTCTATTCCTATTTGGAATCTCTCTCTTCTTTATTTGTACTCTAAAGTTCACTTGTAAACTCCGTGAATTTTGTTTGCAGATCAAATGCCCTTTGCCCTCTTACCGGGACTTGCAATGTAAGAACATAGACCCTGGAAAGATTTCCTACGCTTATGGAGGTATCAGTTAAGTTGAAGATGTACTTAAAAGAGAAACAATAAAACCCCAGAACAACAACAACAACATTTTAAACATGCAGTACCCCTGTTAAATTACTTGAATAAAATATTTTAGTCCTGGCATGCTGAAAGGAATGAAAAGTATCATGGTTCGACGATGCGACTTTTATTGAAAAATCTGAATTTGTAGTAAAACCCTTCAAGATAGTGTTCATCCATGTCAAATGCTCAACCTCCACGCTCTTTAACGCACAATCTGATAATATTCATATCACATTAGCCAACCGAGGCCTTTATCTTTCCAAACAGCTATATTGCGATGGGCAAAAACCTACGAAAGCCTGCAACTACCATTTACTGAAATGAAAGTCTTATATCTTTGTATTGTTATAGATAAATGTCATCTTGCCTGCATACAGCATAGTACCATAACTTATCCACACGGGCGAGTTGCTGATGGAACTCGATGTACCGCTGACCCTGGTGACTTTGATGTCTGCATCGAAGGAAAATGTCGGGTACAATTAAACATCTTTAAATGTAAAAATAGACTTTTGCTACCTGTGACAAAGATGAAGGAGGTATAAACAGAGGAAATGATTTCGCAGCTTGGAACGTTTTTTGAGCATGTTGGATTTTCAGAACGAAGCAAGCGCTTCCTCTCTTCCAAAAATGAATGAAAAGACCTTCAACCGTTTTAAGCTAGCTTCTACAAAAGTTTATCTGGTTGAGTGGGACCCTATACTAAAAATGTGTTGGATGAAAATCAAACTAACTAAAAATTTAGCATCAGTTCCGTTGTCACAGTAGTCACGGTGTGTGTATCTTTTTTTTTTTTCACCGATAAGGCCGTAGGCTGCGATCACGGATTTGAGTCAGGAACGAGAAAGGATCGCTGTGCGGTATGCGGGGGAAATGGGGAAACTTGTAAATTTGAAAAATCATCTTACACCAAAGACCACAGAAGCTACGGTAAGTTCACCGCATAACAAGTAATTAAAAAATACAGTGGTACATGTACACTTTAAAGCAAACTAAAAATTAACCGTGAGCGTGGAGCACAATTGATATTTGATATGGACCAAATTTTGTATTGTCATTCTTCTCATACAGGTTTTGGAAATGCAGATACTGTAGTGATTCTTCCTGTTGGAACAGTGAATGCAACGATCAAGAAGAGAGGAGTTAACTTAAATTTCTTGGGTAGGTAGTTCGAAACTTACGTTGGACATTTTTGGCTCGTCTTTTTCAAATAACCGTGGTATTCTTCCATCATATACGGCGAGATTTTTTCTCTTAATAGGCATTAAGGATCATTTGACAGGTCAATACATCATTCATCTTCCTACCTATAGTCGCACGGTCTATTACAATGGAACGAAGATTGCTTACATTCGTAATGGATATGAATATGCAGATTCCCTTGAAATTGACGGGCCGACAAATATCCCCCTGAGAGTAGTGGTAAGTTCAAAAAATGTCACTTCATACTGAAACATACGACGGTATACAAGAACGAATAACATGCGGAATTAAAGAGTATCAACTAATCTAGAGATACCAAAGAGGGGAGAATTTCTGCCAAATTTTGTGATATTTTCCAATAGGCCAGTTTCAATGATTAAAATTCATTCACGTACAATTTTTTAAAGAGCCTTTTTTAGGCTCACTTAAGTCTCGTGTTTAACTGAAGATTTATTGATTGACTGATTGATTGATATATGGATTGATTGATTGATTGATTAATTGTTGATTGATTGATTGACTGATTGATTGATTGATTGATTGATTGATTAATTGATACTTAACTCAGAGGCTGAGGTAAATAAAGCAAACGAAATTGCATTGAGATCAAGAGGTTAATAATTCATTTCTTTTGCCTTATTACTCTCAGACTCGGAGCCAAGTTTGAATTTTGATAATTCGAAAACGGCACAGTGTGCTGCCTGTTTTTTATTTCATCTATGCATCAATGGTGAAAAGATGTTCTGTTTTCTTGTGTCTTTTAGTTTGCTTATATACGAGGAAAACCTCAAGGAGTGGACTATCAGTTCTACAGGCCATTACTGTCAAATGAATCTGCTGCCCCTGTTTCGTTTAAATGGATCACTGGAGCCTGGACTGCCTGCTCTGGGAAATGTGGCCAAGGTGATGTAAAAATCCAGTTATATTGTCTATTTAAGTGATTAAGATCTTTCAAACCAAGCACTACAATTTTGTTCATTAAAAAATGATAATGGGCTTAAGAAATAATAAGTTGTTGATCATGAATAAGAAAATCAAGTCTAGGATCCAGGAAAAAACGCGCAACAAATAAAACATGGACCGGCTATCTTCGTTTTATCGGCCAGCGGCTAAGCCTTCCACGCAGGCGATTTTTTCGGAGGGGAGGGAGGAAATACGACTCTTCTAAATACGCCTATGTTAGGGGCTAGCCCTTTGAGGGCCACATTGACATGCTAAAGAGGGTGTACTATCAGAAAAGGTATGAAATCTTCGCACACACACACACCATAATTCCAATAGGGTGGGGAGAGGAGCATAGACTTAAAGTGTAACTTTGCTTAATTGCTTAGAGAAAGGTGATGGGACGTAGGAGCATCTAGCGGTCAGTATACTTAGGTTCATTGAGGTAGATATGTATATGATCAAGTTAAATTGTTTTTATCATATTTAACTTAGGAATCTCTACAAGAGAAGTGCACTGTGTCCGTTCTGATGACGAGACTCCTGCTTTAGTTGACTCTTGTTCAAAACAGACTAAACCTGAATCGCAAAAAAATTGCAAGCTTTCGACCACCTGCGCTCCTGAGTAAGTTTTCGCTCAATTTACTTTCTTAAACGGTTTATAAAGGAAACGGTCTATGTAAAGGCCTTTCATTGTCCTTTGGGCTATATGTGGTCCTCGCAACGTTAATTTACTTGGCTATAAGCAAGTGTTTTTAATGATGCATTTAAAGTTTCTTTATCTAATATGGCTACATATATTTTATTGTCAATGATAATACAAAAACGAGGAACGGGTAACAGGGAAGAAGGAACAGGGAACGGGAAACGGGGAACTTAATCCCTAGCGCTATCGGTAACTCCCCATATACCTATTCTCTGTTTCTTTCCACGTCATTTTTTCCCGTCCCCCTCTCCTCATTGTAGTAACCGTCCTATACTCGCAAATTAAAAATTTTCTACTGAGTGAAGAACAAACCATATCTTAGTAGGCTTAGTTATTGGCAATATGTCGTACAATTTCTCTTCAATTTTAGGTGGCACCTAACTCCATGGAACGAGTGTTCCAAAACGTGTGGAAAAGGCGACCATTTTCGTGTTCTTTATTGTCGAAAGCAAATCAATGAATCTTACTTCCAAAAAGTGGATGACAAAGCTTGTTATTCCAGCACTAAGCCAAACGTAACATTGTTTCAACAATGTAATGAAGTGATGTGCCCACCTGAATGGAGATCTCTTCCTTGGTCCGAGGTAACATTTTAAACCACATAACCATTTGCTAATAATGGTCTTTTAAAGCCTTATTTCAAGTGTATATGACAGGATATTTTTTTTTGTCGTTTTAAATTTTTAAAGATGTCTAAAATGTATCCAAAATCAAAACTTGTCAAAACTTATGCATAACCTTTTTTTCGTCTTCAAACACGCAAATTTCCCTTCAAAAGTCTCCGCCCTATCGCGCGCTAACTTGCCAAGTATGACGTAGAGTGATTTGCAAGAGTGTAGAATAATAAACAAGATGACGGCTACTAAAAAGGATTGTCTTTGTCGACAATTTCCCAATCATCCGCAAAATCTTTATTTGCTTCGCCATACCTTTCGTTTATACAGCCAGCAATGACTAGAATCGGAGGTGGAGGCTGAGCAAATCAACTGACGTTACATAGCGTCATCAGCGTTTCTTTGATCCTTTACTTGTTTCCTTGAAGTCTCTGGGATGTTTCTCAAGGAGAAAAAGACTTTTTTTGGAGACAAGTTTTCAAAGTTTAAAATTGTTGATTAAACTTATCTAAAGACAAACATATACTATTTGCCTTCACAATGCCAGAAAATGTCCTTCCTCGGGACCCCTGTTTCATGATTTCACCATGACATTTCTATCATTGGTTATACTGGTTCCCCGTCCTTTGTAAAAGTGGGGTGTGGTGCTTCCAAGTTTTCATATTAATATTGATCGATATGTCTTGTATAAGCAAAAGGAAATGAAGCATGTTTATGTCCAATGGTGGTAGTTTTTGTATGGTTTACATCTTTTAAAATATCAAAGTTTACTTCTCAGCTAGGTCAATTTGGCAGTCTGTCTTATAACACATCAATGACAATCACCAAGAATCACAGAATTTCCCATTTTCTATCATACCTGATTTTATTTCGCTTTTAGTGTTCAGCGACGTGCGGCGGTGGTATAATGACGCGAAAGTTAGAATGCATCAGAAAGAACGAAGTCGGGCAAGTTATAAGAGCTGGGCACTCATTTTGTCGATATGCTGCCAAACCTCTTACAGAAACCGTCTGCAACGAAGACAAGCACTGTGATCGTAAGTGGAGCCCAAATACACACTATTTCCTCTTTTACGGCGGCTATTTTAATCGTCGGTACGGAGCATATTTATTCGAGCAAGGGGAGTCCAAGACAGTCTTGGATTCTGGATTGCATGCCGTAGATCCCGGATTCCAGGTACTGGTTTCGGGATTCTCTGTCAGTGGATCTTGGATTCCGGATTTCAATAATTCCTGATTTTTTGAACTGTATTGCGGATTCCCCCACATGAGGCGTTATGGGAGGGCATAGAAAAGAAACTTTTGTCAAGTGCCAAAGAACGCAAGCCATCGCGTACGCAAACGAAAGGAAAAATTGTCCTAATGCTTGCGATCATAGTAAGGTCTACTTTACTTTTCTCACAGTTTTCTCAAAGAATTCTTTCAGCGTTTTACTCTACCATATAGTAAAGTTAGATTTTTCTTGATCTTATTAATTTTGATTTTCTTCTGTTTTTATATTGCAACTGAACGATTCTTTGTTATAATTATAGTTTTGTGTTTGAAACTAATGTCGCCTAATTTAGTCTCCGTCCCATAAACAACACAGACAAACCAAGGTCTGACTGATCTTTTCTTACTCAGCTCCACCTGAAGTTCAAGTGGCATGTTTTATCGGTGCTGATAATATCAAAGAAGTACTTGGAGATTTTACTAAACAGATCAACTGGGACGACACAAATGAAGTGGTAAAAAAATGTGCTAAGCTGGCTCACAATAAAGGTTACAAGCTTTTTGCCCTGGGCAGCAATGGCCTGTGTTTATCAGAGGCCAACATGAAACAGAAATACCATGTAAGTGGTTCTGAAGGAGCGAAGTGCAAAGACGGGATTGGAATGTGGAACAGCATGTTCGTCTATTCCTTAGGTAAAGTGGCCTTGGCCGGCTCCCATGCAGTGTTCCTTACTAAGGCTTAAATGTCACGCGTCCCCTCCCAGGGCTTCCTTCGTGGGGAAACAACGCGTGACTAAGCCCTAACAACGTATACGCATGCGTGGGAGACTATATGTGAATACTACTTTTTTATATTTTAAACAAAGATCATTGAATATTCGAACCTACTCGTTATTAACATCTGTCTATTACAGACAGCCTCGTGTGTCGTGGAAACCAAACCTGACACGTTAATCCGACTAACTGCTCTGCAAAGCGGACAACTGGTCTCCTAAGCTAAGGAGAATTGATTCGATTCAAGATTCTGAAAATTTTTAAGCGAGTCGCGTTCATTATATGAAACAGTTCAAATTCCTAATATAATAAGAGCGAACGTATATCGCAGAACCTCGCGTGGCTGGAAGGCTGACCCATCAATTGCTTGGGGTATTAGACGGAGAAATAGAGTGTGTAGTGACTTAGGGGGTGGGTTTCAGCCTTTAGTTCTGAAATTGAAAGTTATTAACAATTATTCCTCGAGCCCAAATGGGCTCTGAGTCAATAGCCCATGCGGCCCGAGGCCGAATGGGCTATTGACTCAGAGGCCATGAGGGCAAGAGGAATAATTGTTTTAGTAAAATCCAGCTAGTTGGTCAAAAATATCGAGACAAAACAATTTTAGCTAGCAAAACGCGATTCAGCCGCCATTGTTTTGGTTTTCAAAGCCGGCGCTTTTCGCTACTAGTGGGCTATAACATATAGCCTAGTAGTAGCTCAACCAATCAGAACGCAGCATTGATAATAGACCACTAGTTGGATTTTACTAAAGATGTATATTCAATAAACTGTTGGTTGGACCGAACTAGTACTCAGTGCCCTATCTTTTAAAAATGAAGGAATGATAATTGAAACTGGCGAGTATTCGCTTTTCAAGGTAATATATGCTTGTTGCAAAGGAGTTTGTTAATATATAAATTTACCAAAAATAAATGCATATTAATTATATTTTGTAGAGCCCCTGCCTGATATCCAACCAGTTGGTTGTTTTCACGACAGTATCGATCGAGCCTTGCCCGATAACTATGCTAATTTTCGAGCTCAGATCATCTGGACGAATATGAAGCTGACAGTGTATCAGTGTGCACGAGTGGCCCACGACAAAGGCTATAAATACTTCGGTGTTCAGTTCTACGGAGTTTGCTACGGTGGAAAGGATGGTGAAAAAAGTTTTGCAAAATACGGCAAGAGTACGAATTGTTGGGAGTTTGACAAACAGAACGGATTTAGTGTTGGCAAGGACTGGCTCAACTTTGTCTATCGACGACGGATTGAGTAGCATTGCAAGTATTTTAGCATGTTGTTTAGTTACTCGGAATAGTTTTGATAATTCTATAAAAATTCATAATAATAAAAGGATTAAAACAAACTGCATGGTATCACCTAAAATTTTATAATTAACACTCACTCCATTTCTTCATTTTTTATGCTACATTTCGTACTAATACGACCGTTACCAAATTCATCGTGCTCTTAAGACACTTTTATTGTATGACTTACTTTTTGTTAATATTGTTCATTTTCAGTAGATTCGCCAGGATTTAAAGAAAAGCAGCTGTCTCCGTACAAACGTTTCACCTGCCATGTGGCTTACGAAATCATATCTCAAAGTTTCCGCGAAGTCATTATTGCAATGAGAAGGAATCATGTAATAATACCTCACAATAAAGGTGTTTGAAAGAAAGGCGAGCGAAGTGTTCCTTAACTTCAGCTGTAACTTTACCAAACTAAACACCTTATATGTGTCATCAAACTAACTCAAGTTCCTTCAGGCATCAAATACTAATTTAAAAAGCTTCAAGAATTATTAAAGGTCCTAAGTGCTGTGAAAGATGTTTGGCTTAGTCGATCGCGAGCGGGGCTTCTTGTACGACGAGTAATACCAATGGTTCTTACCATTCTATAAATCATTCTCAGACCATTATACCAACGATATTCATGAAAAATAACTTTAAAAACGATGCTGTCAAGGAGGTTTGAAACTCATTCCTAAAAATAATAACTATTTGCAAACTTCTGTTTTATTTATTCGACACTTTTTGAAAAATCTAATACTGAATTTCGACATCCATAAGGATCACAAAAACCTAGTCTAGCTTGCATGATTCTCGTTCTGTTTTCAAGCTTGGACTGCGATTCCCACATCTGGACCCTTCCCATTAGATAACTACGTGAAAGAAAGATACGAGGACACTTTAGACCATACTGTTCTACACTAATCCAACATTTTACCAAGGAATTGGGTATCAGGGACTATAAACCTTTCGGGAGTCTGAGGACCTATAAGTTCTACATAAAGGACCCTAAGTGGACCGCAAAGACAAAAAAAATACCTTCAGCTTCATAGATGAATATAGATACATTTCTGTTGTGCTATTTTCCCATGCCTCGGGGCCAACTATGAGTTTTTCATCTTATCAAAAATGGTCTAACAGTAAGCAGGTAAAATGTTTTGATGAGCATGTCAAGCAGTTATGAGAGCTAGCCAATACAACACATGCAGCAGATTTCTTTAAAAATTGATATAATTAATTTTGGATGCAGTATTATAAACCAACAGCTGTTGTAGAATTACTGATTATTCAGAACTTATTTCACGCCGATAACCAGGCGACGCATGGACCAGGAGTCTAGTTGAGAATACAAACTCGATCGATATACTGGCTTACCGAGCCGTGTATTATTCCTTTATGCTAAATTGATGCAGACCCTTCCCATTGTTCAAAGCGGGTAACAATTTTCAAAAAACGAAGGAGCAGGTCATAATTTGAATAAATTATCTGCTGTTCCACACTTAAGTGTATGACCACAAAAATACGTTGCTGGTTCTAAAGCGTGGGAGGTGCTTCGCTCCTTCGCCGTGACCGAGCGCGTAAGTTTTCGCAAATCAGGCACTGGTAATTAATGCTTTACATATCTTTAAGACTGACTTATTAAGAAAGCTTCGAGCAATAATTAAATGCACAAGTCAATTTTTTAATTTTAAAACCGGTACTAAATTTTGAGAATCACTCATCCATTTATTTGATGCTGGAAATGTGGAAATGAACAATGAATAAAAATATCAATATTTTTTTATAGGTAAATTCCTTAGGTTAATTCTTTCAATACTGTAAATACTTCAAGAATCACTTTACATTATTCTTGGAAAACGTCAAAGGAAGCTGTGGTCAATACTTAAACTATTTGTGCAACTTAATGTGCCGAGCTTAGGAAAAACAAGTTATTAAAAATTCATGCAATTCTTGTGTAACATTTTTAAAAGAGGTTTCAAACTTTTCGGTCTTTGCCCATTTTCAAAAGGAGACTAAGTATCTAAGAACAGAAACTGGCCCACAATATTTATGTTGATGAAAATGGTGCGGTGAATGCTCTGTCAATTTTAGAGAGTGTAACTAATTCCTGAATGTCTTCTGCTATTTCCTCTATCAATTAAAACGAGTTTTTTTTATTGTTATTATTTAAAAAATAAATCGTCATTACCACTTAATCAGGTAAAACTGCTTGACTTGTAAAACTCAATGTATCGTGATATAGACTCTTTTTGCTCATTAGAGCCAAAGTAGTTTTTGTTAAATAATTTATAGATAATTGACAACCACCGGGTAGATTTGGTTACTATTTCAGTTTGCATTCACTTTCTATCTAACAACACGGTGCTTCCCCGCCCGGCTGCTTCCCTTACCATACTAAATACTCTGGACAGTTTAAGGAACAACAGATTTGATCCAGGTCTATGTTAGTTATGTTCGGGTTCTTCAGATTGGCTCTTGGAATCCTCATAACTGGCCTTTGCTGCAGAGATGTATTAGCAGGTAACCAATCTAAAAATGTTGGTCCGTACGTGACTCATTTCGCTTAAAACGTCCATGCAAAGTTTGCACTTTCTACACCCAATGATTTTCGTCACTGACTTCTAGTATTCATTCCAAAAGAACTTTGCCCTTTTATTTCTATAATCCTAATCGGTTAAACGGTTTTATACAAAAAATTTTATGTAGTTCTCCATTTATTATTTTCATATTTTTCCCTTAATTATGAAGGAATATTGTCATGAATAGCTTAGCCAGAGGTCGTTTCTTCAAAACTGTCTTCGCTACGGAGCTCACCTCTCAAATGAAAAGCCTGCTCGCAGCCCTGAGCCTCCATAACGTTTGTTATGTTTGCTTACAGACCAAAAAAAAAAAACTCTGATAGCCGCCTCATTTTAATAATTAGCTAACGCTGCAAGTCTCTCCGTACATGCACTTTTTATAGGCGGGCGCATAATCTTACGCTGTTTAAGGTGTTTCGATACAGTTTTTCGAAGACCATGCAAAGGTTTTTCAATCGCCTTAAAAGTAATTTTATCCTCACTTGTCCGATCGCTATGAAATTATCACCACTCACTGATTTTGGATTGAAGTTTCTTAAATTTAGTTTTATAAATAAAATCGGCATCACTATGACAAAAACAAACAATTAAAATGTTGAAATCGGTAAAAGCCTAATTTTGCGCGATCTAGACCAGTCCTGCTACTGAAAATCCCACATCTGGAACTTAAAGTGTGCTGTTTAGCAAACACCCTCCGTGAGAAGTAAAAAAATCTGTATTTTTGAATTGAAATAAAACGTAAATATAATTCAAACCTTATATTTTCAATAGCCGTTATAAATTATGTAGTAAAAAAGTTCTGAATTACTCAAACTAATCTTAAATAGCGTCAGAATTTAATGTCATATTTCAATGCTAGGAAATTTTGGTGTATTTTCCAGATTTTCTTTTGCGGATTAGAAAACTAAGTCTTTTTTTTCACCACCTGTCTAAGTGCAACTTTATTGTTCTAAGTTTTGACTTTTATTGCTTTTCAATATATTGAACGGCTCGACAGAATTCTTTTTAAACCTTATCACCAAATCTTCACCATGTATATAATAATGTTTGAAACTTTCATGAGGATTCATTGATTCAGTGCACCACCTTTAAATTTCAAGACGAACCTAACCTACAAACCGGTCAAAAATCCGCGTTACAACATTCACTGTTTTGACGTTATGCTAATGTTTCCAAATTAATGCCCACCGTACATACCTCCATGATTAGTACATTTCAGTGAGGGAACTTTAGGGAGTTAAAATCCAAAAATGTTTCCGGAAAAGCATGCCCCCTAATGGCGCTCGTTTAGGAAATTGGTCAGTCAACCTAGTTCCGCGCGCCTGCATCCAATGATCTTTTTTTTTATTAAACACACTTTGTGATGCTGTTTTTGTTTTGTCAGCTTTAGTAACTGGCTTAAAGAATTCTGTCATTGTGGGAAATAATTCTGAGTACTTGTCTAACTTGACAAACTGGATCAGAAGAAGTGAAAATGATTGGAAACTCTGCTGGAGAAAATCACGTGATGGCTGGGATAAGAATCAATTCCATTCCCTATGTGACGAAAAAGGACCAACAATTACTATTGTAAAGGTTAACAACTATATCTTTGGAGGCTACACCAGTTTATCATGGAGTGAGTCTTCTAGTCTTTTTTTGCGTGTTTAAAAGTGTCTTGATTGTCACATATACAGATCTAGAACTGAACATTTTTAATTGTATATGACTATTTATCTGACGTTTCTTTTTTCTTTATCCTAAACTAAAATATCATTTGTTCAAACTGACACATGCATTTTTATAGGCTTTGGCCTTGGTCCAAGTTGAACGATCCAAAATAGAAGTTTAATTGAATAGGCGTTCGAAACCATTCTCGAATGTTGGATCCTTGGCCAACGAATTAGGTTTATCGCGTTATTGTAAAAAGCCATAATCAAAGATTTTCGAAAACGCTGACGGCATATAGCTGCCGATTATCATACATGACCTGGCTCCATGCATTACAAAACAACAAGGCGGTGATTAAAAACATACTTCCAAGGATAGGCGCGGCTGTGAACGAACATTTATCACCAGACATGCGCTTTCGATGGTTGCCTCGAGTAGACGCTTAAAATGAATGAGTTTGATGAGTTTATATTAACAGGAAAACGCCGAAGGTTTTGGGAAACGCGTTAGTGAAGAACATGCTGGCCTTACAGAGACGATTTGTTGAATTCTTTCTATTCTTTATTTAGAGTCTGGTTGCCGCTATCAGTACGATCCACAAGCCTTTCTGTTCTCGCTGGTAAACATGCAAGGATTGGCACCTGTAAAGTTCGATCAAACTGGAAAGTACAGCTTTCACAAATCGTATTCCACGTACAGTTGTGACAATCTTGGTCCTATTTTTGGAAGAAAAGATCGTCATGACTTGAAACTGGACGACGTTCGATACAGTTCTTATTCAGATCTCGGCTACACGTACAGTCCGCCGAGCGGCCACAGCTATGGAGACAATTTTGCTCAAACATTCCTCGCAGGACATTATACATTCAATGCGGATGAAATAGAAACGTTTTACGACGCAGCCTTTACGTCACAAGGTACTTCGAGGATTAGCTAGGGTCACTATATCTTATATACAATTTTTCCAGGAATTTTAAAAAATAATAAGTATAATCTAGCCATTTTATAATTAAAAAGTTGCTCAGCAGGGATTGATCAAAACACTCATTTCAAAAACAAATTTTCAACGTAATACCGTAAAATTTCGAAAATAAGCCTCTCCATGTATAAGCCCCTCCAAATATAAGCCCCCAAACCGGTAACGCAAAATCGCCCCTACAAATATAAGCCCCCCGGGGGCTTGCACTTGAAAAACTGCCCTCAGATACAAAGTAGAACAAAGCAAAAACGGTAACTTTACTTCCAACTATAAGGCTAGCCCAATCAATTTTGAAACGCAAATTTCCCTTCGTAGAAAAGCCCCTCCGAAAAAGGGCCTTTGAAATAGGCATTGCTTTCATGTCAAAAACGCCTAAAAAATTGGGTTATCGTTCTTGCTTGGGACGCGTAAAACCAACTAAAAGCCGTTAATACACCCTAGTAAGTGTTTCTGACATCCGTCATGCCAGGCATTAAACCTCGATATAACTGCCTGATAACGAAGGGCGAAGGGACTGGCAAAATTTGTTCGCTGTAAAGAGGTTTCGTTATACATCAAGGTTCTTTTTAATAAAGGTTATTCTCAGATATTTTGAAACGATTTGGGACAAAATCTCTTATTCTCAGTAGCTGTTCATTTTAATGTTACGCGTATTTTATGATAATTTTATTCATATATTTAAACTGCAGGAGAGATATTTAACAAGATAACCGTCTCGTTTCCTAACTTCAAAATTTGCTAAATGAATTGCTGTTTTTGTAGAATTAAACTTTAGGGGTTCACAATGAAAGTCTACTCTGTGTCAATTCAAGCGCCATAAAATCGCGTTTGTGACTTAAAATTTATTTGGTTGGTTAATTTGAGGATAATCCTGTTAGTCAACAATGCTGACTATTGTGGGCGAATTACGTTTTACACTTTGTGTCTTCGCTTTGTGCTCTACATTTTGCGCCTACTAAAAATGACTGTTGTTTATGATATAAATCTCGGATTTTATGCCTGCTTTTGTGTTTGTTATTTTCCAGATCCCTGCATTGTAACAATTTACTCAAATCCTTTTATTGAGAGGGTGGTAGTTCCACATCCAGTGGCATGCTTTACAGGTGCTGACAATCTCGAGGAGGAACTCGGTGATTTTGCAGAAGAGATAAACTCAAAAACTGACGCTTACGATGTAGTGGAAAAGTGCGCTGAGTTGGCTCATGGCAAACATTACAAGATGTTCGCGTTGGGGAACAATAGTTTGTGCCTATCTGGAGCAGACACTCAAAACAGATACTACATCAATGGTACGAAAGACGCGGAGTGTGAAGACGGTATCGGCAAGGGAGATAGTATGTTCGTGTATTCCTTAGGTCAGTGCTAAGGGTTACTTTTACGTCATTCACTTCAACCGTTCAATCGATGTTCTGCTAAATATAGAGGGTGGTTCTTGGGAGAGCTACAACTTGAAGTATTAAAGAGACAGCTCAGCACCGAAAGCCTCGGAAATTAAAACTAAGCGAGAGGATAATTACTTACAGTGTCCGCAGGCCAAAGAAGGTGCAAATAGAAGTGGAATTAGGAGTAAAAAAATCGCTGCAAACCTTAGGGCTTTTTTAAATTTTAAATTTATTTATGAAGACATGAGGGCTTAAGTCTGAACCGAATAACGTCACGTCAGTTGCAGTTGAAAAATCGGATGATGGCCGGGGGGAGGTTTCACACAGACTCGAAGGGCGTCCAATTAGTTGCTGTCTGTTATATTACTGTCTCAGGAGTAGATACAATATGACAAACCTACAGAGTTAGTGGAAGTCCTTGCGACAGCCAGACTCCAAGTGTATGACATAATAACAAACAACACAACACAACAAAAAAAGGGGAAAAACTAGAGTATGTTAAGACGTGCTATCTAGGCTCTGTACTGTAAGAGGCTTAAGATACATTACCAATATATATCCAATCACTGATTCCGCCACTTGAAGGTACAATCAATGTGTTTCTACTCTTTCTGAATTAATCTCCTTCTTAATTCCTTGCCAGATCACTTGCCTGATCTCACGCCAGTTGGATGCTATCATGACAAAAAGAACGATCGCGCCTTACCAGATCACTATGCTAACTTCCGAAAACCCCCTGAGATAGACTTGACACAATTAGATGAGACAATACACCAGTGCGGACAAGTGGCCTACAATAAAGGTTACCACTACTTTGCTGTCCAGGATTACGGAGAGTGTTACTCTGGAAATAATGCCTCGGCAACTTATGCCAAACATGGCGAGAGCGAAGACGGTTGTTATTGGATTGACAAAAACGGAGGATTTGGAGTGGGAAAGGAGAACACTAATTTTGTTTATAGGATAAACTAGCCGTTAAGGTTCAACTTGAGTCGTGTTGCTACTATTAGTATGGAAGTAGTTACGATGTCAGTAAGGGTCATGATCTAAGCAAACTTAAAGCAAAGGGAACACATACAACAACCCACGGCCTGACCAGTGCTTTGCACTCGCCTCGGCAGTAGAGGGTCTTTGAAACACGGGCTTTCCACGTTCATTGACCCGACAGCTATGCTATGCTGATGAGCCCCAATAAGGGCGAAACAGCTGTCCATGGCTTCCACTGCCCGGGTGATAAGTCTATGCGTATGCGTGAGGTACTGGCTAGGCCGTGGGTTGGTATATGTATGTACCTTGCTTTAAGTTTGTCTATAACTATAATTCCTTTATTTACCCTAAGCATTATTTATAGCACTAATGCTAGTGGGGCCGAGCAAACGCTCAGGGTCGTAACATGGTATATCCGGGACCCACTGATCCCTATTTTCTTGCCGTTATTTTGATCCCTGAGCCCCTTTTTCCCCAAAATTTTGATCCCCGAGCCCTGATAAAAAATTGATCCCATCCATGTTTACACAAAATTTTAACTCAGACAACTTTGTTTATCTCCAAATATAGAATATAGAACATGCTCAAATGGGCTGATGAGAAAAACATCAACTTTGATTTTTAGTGCAAGTTGTATAGGTTCTATCAGAGCTCTTTAAAGATCAATATAAGTCAACCTCTTTTTGTGCATTACTCTATTTAAAACACTTTAAATATAATGTTTGGCGATACTATGCAAATGATAAAACCTGATTTTCTTTAACGGGAGCTTTAGTAAGATACAGAATGTAAGTTATTGTTAATTTATACATCAAAAGTAGTCCACTTCAATTCAAGTATCGTACATCTTAAAAGATCTTGCGGCGGAAACTTGATTTTTTCAGATGTACCGTTCATCAAGAGTATTTACAAGGTTTAATTTCAGTGTTGCTCATAGGAGCAAGGCCACCCGGAGGTTTATAAGCCCATCACAAGAAAGCATTGGATTCAAAATTCGAACAAATACACTTTTAGTCAAACAGCAAACACAGCTAGCGCTGGTTGGTCCCCGGTTGAATTAACGTCCCTGTAAGGTACTTCTGAACTAGGGTCTTCCTGTAGCTTTCCAATTCCTGTCCCGTACGAACGTCGACCGTGTTACTGGTCTACAATACTGATCGGTAATAAAGTGTAATCGTTTGTCTCACGATTCAGTCACTTAATGATGTAGATCGCGATGTTTCAACTGCGTACTTCAAGTGTTCATTAGAAAAAGCAACACTTAAAGACCTTGCCTTGCTAGTCTTCGTCGACTGGTCACACGTGAACTTATATGACTCCAAGCTCTGGTTCTGGTTGGTCGATTATTAGCCGCTGAGATTGGTGCATTTCTTACTCCGTTGTTTGTATGAGCTTTTGCCTCACTGGTCCGCTGTCGTACGAATCTCCTATTGCTGTGTTTCTTGATTAAGGGCAACCAAGCTTCTGGACTTTCTATTCTGCTATCCCTGTTGATGTTGTTAGAGTGTAGTCTTATGTGAATTTCCTCTTTCACTCTGTGTGTGTTACGTTGAGAATCACGATCAATTACCAATAGCAAAATACCTGCTTTACATGAAGTAGAAAAATTAAATGATGCAAGCCACAGGTTCTACAGTTTTTAAAGCAGCTTTTCTGTGTCAAGCCCATTAATGCCGGCTTTTCCTGGCTTAATAACCATTGAAGATTGTCAGAGGACACATCTGGTTGTAGGTCTTCCAGACCTACTCCTTCCAGCTTCGAATCTAATTGACTCTGAGAAGGTGCGCACCTGAGCTTACTCCCCTTCCTCTTCGTCACCACCTGACGCAGGTGAGTCATCTGATTCAACTGACCCCTGGAGCAATGCAACTAGGCGTTGCTCTTGAAGGCAGCTCAAACAGAAGTTGTTTCCATCTTTTATTATTTGAGCTTTCCCGATGATACACTCAGGTGAATTTCTATCGTCACCGTGCCCAATCTGGTATACAACAGGATCTTCTTCTGACTGTTCCAGCTATCTCAAACCCATGTGATCTTCCAGGAATGCGTCACCGTTATGGTAAAGATCTTTTAAAAGAACTGCAAGGAAGAAAGGAATGATATACCTCTTGTATTTGTGCTTGAGAGCAACTACGTCGCCTTTTGAATAGATAATCTCATATTCTTCGGCTGCGTCTTGAACTGTAGTTTGTACTTCACTCGCTTGAACCTCTCTCAGGAGATCGACTTCTCCGTGTGCCGACGCATTCCTTCTGAACATACTCAGAGCATGCAAGTGGAAGTGTACCAGCTCTTTCTTTGGTCTTCCCTCTTGTTCTTTGCTGTCGTACACCCTGTCCGAATTCTTTCGCAAAGCTCTGCAATGCCTTCCTGTATCGCTCCTTTCCCTCCCCGCTCGTTTCCTCGTCCATACCCTCCTTAAGGTTTACTCTTGCCGTGCGACTTTCGAAGCCATTCCGGTGCCTTTGGACCAAGCTTTGTCTGTGTGTAATGGGTCTGAGGACCGGAATAAAAGATAAACGAGGATTGGTAGACCCTCTCTATTGATTCTAAAAGACAGCGAAGTCGTTCAGAGAGGGTGTTCTGTCTCCACTAAAAAATTCAGGCTCCAAATCTAAGGTGGTGATACCTTTCGGAGCCAACCATTACATAAGCCGAGGCCGAATAGCCCAAGGGGCCGAAAAAATTCTTGTAGATCAATATTGTCGCTAACCCATAACCCATCCCTGGCTCAAAAATCAAATAGTGGGCCCCCTTACTGATGGCCCTTAATTCATGCCGAGTGCTATAATATATTACATCCCTGGCTTAAAAATCAAATAGTGGGCCCCCTTACTGATGGCCCTTAATTCATGCCGAGTGCTATAATATATTACATTCCTGCAGACTCTGCTACTTGTACCTAGTATGCAACATTCCTTTCACCAGTTAAACCGTTTATTTTATAATAAAAAAAAAACTGAAGAAAATAAACTATAAAGGCTTTGTTACTTTTATTTCACCGAGGTAAATCTTTGGTGTTCCACTTGTTTTCACTAATTCTACACTGTAATTTCAGACTATTTATCATACAAGCATTTATCAGTTATACCGTAAGGGAATGTGTCCTTTACTTTCCCGGCCCAATACTAGAACTGGTAGGTGAACCGACCTCGGTTTCTAATCAGAGTTCGAGATAACCCTAAAACTCCATGCAATTAGAGCAGATTTATTAAATTGCGAGAAAGTATTTATTTTGCAACAAAGCGCGCGAATTCATTGCACTTTTGTATTCTACTTTTGACGTCCATTCTAATTATTGCTGCGGAGCGACCGAAGGGAGCGAGCAGCAACATAATCAGGATTTAAAGGAAATATATAAGGGGCGACGAATTCTCAAATTCATCACTTTTTACCACAATGCATTGCATTTAACCACACTTTTTACCACAATGCATTGCATTTAACCAGAGTGCATTGCGCCACGAACAGCTCAAATAAAAACACGGGGAAGTAGTGCATCGTTCGCTGCTCAGTTCTTTAGCACGGTTAGAGGTCTTACCAAATTTTAAGACACGCAGGAGTCTTTCAGATGAGTACGATGGTTAACTTGGGGATTGGATTTCAATTGAAGAGCTTTTGACTCGTCCAGGTGTTAAACCTGACGAGAAGATGAGCATTTGCTCTTCGACTCCGCAACACGGGGGGATTCCAGCTTGCTAGAAGGTGATGTGAAAGTGAGAAAATGACATGCAATGCTATTCTTAAGAAACTGTATGAGCCGAAAATGGATGTGATTTTGACCATTCCCTTCAAAATAACAGCGGAAATCGAGATAATAAAACATATGTTTTGTGTCCTACTTTGCAGACCAGGACGTGTATCGGCGTTTTGAAAAGCATAATTATGTTCTTTCATTCATTCGTTGCCATGGAATATGCGTTTACATTGTTTTTTCACTGTTAATAGCTCGGTTAATGCGGCTGGCGATCATCTTGCCGGCGGAAGTTTCATGGAAAAGGAATAAAATGAAAGACTCTTCCTAAACATTACGTAATCAGCCTCTGTGGTGTAGAGGTTAGGTGTAGTCTCGTCGAGTCGAAGGTGCTGGGTTCGAGTCTTAACGAATTATTTGTTCCTACTTTCTTTTTTTTCCCGTTTTTTGTGTTGTTGTTTTCTATAAATATATAGCTAAATAACTGTTACTTAATAAAGTGCAACAAACAGCAAGAAAAGTATTGTGTTTCCAGAGAAAATATCGTGCACCGTATATTAA
>CALNXI010001720.1:51253-70192 GCA_942486025.1 Porites evermanni
GGGGGGGGGGGGGGGGGGGGGGGGGGGCTGGAAGAGTGGGGAGGCTGGATTCAACCCAAGGTTATTCTCAGATATTTTGAAACGATTTGGGACAAAATCTGTTATTCTCCGCAGTAGCTGTTCATTTCAATGTTAGGCGTATTTTATGATAATGTAAAGTTCATATATTTAAACTGCAGGAGAGATATTTAACAAGATAACCGTCTCGTTTACTAACTTCAAAATTTGCAAAATGGATTACTGTTTCTGTAGATATTTAACTTTACGGGTTCACATTGGAAGTCTACTCTGTGACAATTCAAGCGCCATAAAATCGCGTTAATTACTGAAAATTTATTTGGTTGGTTATGTTTGAAGATAATCCTGTTAGTCAATAATTCTGACTATAGTGGGCGAACTGGTGGGCAGAGAAGTAACACCAATACTTTGCACGCCTTGTTTGTGTCTCACACTTTGTGTTCTACATTTTGCGCCTGCTAAAAGTACCCGTTGTTAAGGGTAGGTTATTTATTTATTATTCTTTTATAGATAAATCTCCGAATTCATGACAGCTTTTGTGTTTGTCTGTTATTTTTCAGATCCCTGCATAGTAACAATTCAAACAAATCCGTTTATTAATAAGATGGTAGCTCCACGAAAAGTGGCATGCTTTAGAGGTGCTCGTAATCTCGAGGAGGTACTGGGTGATTTTGCAGGAAACACTTCTAATGCCGTGGAAAAGTGCGCTGCGTTGGCTCGCGACAAACATTACATAATGTTCGCGTTGGGGAAGAATAGTGTTTGCCTATCTGGAGCAGACACTCATAACAGATACTATAGCAGTGGTACAAATAATGCGAAATGTATAGACGGCATTGGCAAGGGAGATACTATGTTCGTTTATTCCTTAGGTTAGTAGTGTTGTTTTAACTACATCGTTCGATCGTCTAAAAACTAATGCAGTACTAGAGCTGCTGCAAAAAGACACGATCAAAAGTCGTTGACATAGATCGAAACCGTGACTTCAGTGGTTACAAAACTTTGATTACTTTAATATGATCTTAATACCAATAAGAGAAATGACTTGATTAATTGTCATGCTTTTTCTTTGTTTTATTGTCGAACTGTTTTTTATGGGGAGGTTCTGCCTCGACGTCCAACCCCTTACCCTTTTTAATATCATTTTTGACTGACGGAAAACAAGGTACCCCTTATTGACAAATGGTGCCCCTTTCACATACCTAGTCATTAAGCGTCCCTTTTAACTGCCGTAAATGCCAGTCTTTAATATATGAATAAATCACATAATTCATTAGAGCGTTTTCTGTACATTTAATCATTTTTTTTCTCGTCTTAATTTTTTTCTTTTTTAATTTCTTATGCAGACCGCTTGCCTGATCTACAGCCAATTGGATGTTACCGAGACATTGACGACAAAAACCAGCGCGCCTTACCGGTTATTTACGCAAACTTCAGTGGTCAGATTAACTTGACACAGGTGGAGACAGTGCAACAGTGCGCACAAGTGGCCTTCCACAAAGGTTTCGAATACTTCGCCGTTCATGATTATGGAGAATGCTACACTGGAGACGATGCTTCGGAAAGACATACCAAATATGACAAGAGTGCTGATTGTTTTGAGACTGACAAAAAGTTAGGATATAAAGTGGGCAAAGAGAACACTTATTTTGTTTATCGGATACACTAGTCTATTAACATTCAAAACCCAAAACAAATACAAAACTTAAGGTTGAGCGGCGGTCCTGTTCTCTGCTTTGAATACGATCGAGTTTGTTGGGTGACAACAAACTTTTCTTCTTTTAAACGACCAGTTGTTTGCTTGACTTAGAGAAAGAGAACTTGGAGTGCCATATTTACTACTACTAAGTAATAATTTAAGTCAAATAGCGTGATCTCTGCACAATTTTCGGTGCTAAGTAGAAATTTCTCATAGCTATAAAATGTTGGATGCAACAAGGCCGCCCTTGTTCTCCCTCACTACCGACAGCCTACTGGCATGCCATGTAGATCATGAATAATGTATCGGCCGATATAGCGGAGGATATATTGTCCACTATGTATCACCTCAGGGTCAATAAAATCGATCAATATCGGCCAAAATGACTAGCGATACAGTCAGGCTGAATTTTCCTAAATTTTCCTAACACAGTGTGTTATTTCAACACGTTAATTATAGAAGAGCCTGATGAGCAACCTGTAACAACGAATAAAATAAGGAGGAAATCGGCATGTCACCGGATGCAAGAAAAGCTTGGTAATAACCACCTTTTTTTTCTCTTAAGTAGACCTGACTAAAAGATGTAATAATGATGTAGCCCTAACGTTAACCACTAACTCAAGGTATGTACTGTATTTAGAGAAAGGTTGTCGGAAAATTGAAATGTGCACGCGGTAATCCCGAAATTGGTGATATATAATGGTAATTGAACTGAGTGGAGTGCAATTTGGTCTGAAATCATACGCGTGATTTCAAAATCGAACGAGCGCGTAGTGCGAGTTCGATTTGAAATCACAAGTATGATTTCAGACCAAAATTGCACGACACGAAGTTCAATTACCACTTTATTACATCCATTTTGAAATCGCATGCAGGATTTAGTCAGTACTAATATTTTATTGATCGAGTAGCCGGTTTGTTAAAAAGCCGAAACAAAAAGGCTTTTACATCTCATTTTGTATTCGAAACAGAAATGATGCGATATAGAACAAAAATGGTGCGATCTAAAACAGAAATGATGCGATTTAGAACATGAATGACCCGATTTGGAACAGATGTGATTTAGAGCAAAAAATGGTGCGATTTAGGAATAAATCACACTGCTGAGAGCCAATCAGATTGCACGGATAGCCAGTGATTTCAAAGTGGATGTAATAAAAGATATAATCAATACACTGTTTCTGACACTGTAGCTGTCGAACCTACTTTTGTTGCTTTATTTCCTTTAGCACTCGCAAATATACGTCAATGGCCTCTCGTGCCATTCTTTCAAATTTCTTTTAAGAACAGTGAACTCAAAACAAGCCGTCGTTATATTAAAAAAAATACCTAATTTGGAAATTTACCACCAATATGCGCACTGGGCTGGTCTGTGTGGCTGGTCCTACTATATAATGAATCCTAATATATGTAAGTAATTAATCATCATTGGCATGCAAATAACGCTAAATAGGTAGGCTCCATTGTAACTTGTAACAAGATTTGGTTGCTTCTCTTTATAGTTTCTAAAAATCGTAGCATTGGCTGATGTCGCCTAAGATTAGGGTGTGTAGCGAAAATTATAAGTTTGTATGTCACTAGACTACGAGTAGTCCCCCATTTTTCCTCAGGGATCGTAGAGCGAGCGAAACGCGAGCGCGCGTGAAAATCACCCCAAGCGAGAAAAGGCGACACGCCGCGTGTCTCCTTTTGTCACGTGGGGTGACATTGATATTAATTACTGTATTTCAGGAGAAGGCAAAAATTGTGCCAGTATAGTAGTAAATAACAGACTGAGACCTTCGGATTCGAGGTCGAGGACGAGATTTGACGCGTATTTTTAGCGTATCCTCGCAAAAAAGATACCCCGGAAATCTTCATTGAACTTTTCAGTTTCACCAGGAAAGTTGTCCCCGTTACTTTTATTGAATAATAAACACTCATCCATTCCCAAACGATAAACTTCCCTTTTTAAGCTAAGCTGTAAGCCCTTTACCCTGCGAGCATGCGCAGAGTCTTCTTTGAGATGGAAAGAGACTCTGCTCGCATGGGATAAGCCGTTCTTCGTCCTTTAGAACCCTGCAAAGTCAGGATTAGTGCAAATCCATTCTTCAAAAAGGTGGAAGTTCTACATTCAACCCCAGTGGCATGTTTTGTTGGTGCTAGTAATCTCGAGGAGAAACTTGGCGATTTTAGCGATGAGATCGAGCTGGCGAACACCGATTACGTGAAGGAACACTGCGCTTTGTTGGCACACGCCAAAGCATACGAGCTCTTTGCGTTAGGCATGGATGGTTTGTGTTTATCGGCAGCTGACATTCAAAACAAACACTTTGTCAGAAGAACTAATGGAGCAAATTGAAAAGAAGGCCTTGGCATAAACGAGATAGCATGTTCGTTTATTCCTTAGGTAAATAATAATAATAATAATATTTGTTTAATAATAATAATATTTGTTTATTTCAACCATTCGCAGATTTCTCTGAATTACAGGTAGGGTCAGGCAAAGACTTACAAACATTCAGTTATACATATAAATATATAAATATAAAAACATAAATATAATAAAGTAGTAACATGGTAGAAATCGCATACACATTATTACACACAATCGATATACGGCGAATATTTAACTGACACGAATTCTGAGAACCGGTCAGTTCGGCCGGGTAACACATGGCATGAAGGTAAGTAGCCCTTTTCTTTCATGCAAGCAAATTCAAAATTCTTCTCTCCAAAGACCTTCAGAAAATTCAAAAAACGAAGCAAAACAATAAAACACCTGCGTATGAGAACGTAAAGGCTAAAATTTGGAAATTGGACCCCATGGATTGCATTAAAATCCATTTTTAATTGAAAAAAAGTTTAATAAGTTTTTATTTGTACTTCAGCATAACTTCTTCATCCACGTAGTTACAAATGAATTAATCCCCTGAAACAAAAACAAAACAACCGATAAATCGTAAGAAACTATTTAGGCTGACCTGTAAAAATGTAGGGCCTCATTAACAGCTCCTGAGTAACGGAGGCATAAAATAACGTTATTTTCACAAGAGGGAGGAGCATTGAAGCTATAAGCAACGTATCTTGTGCAAATTGCTTTATTTCGTCTAGTCACAGACTTCATCACGGAGCTTAATAGATTTTAAGGAAATTAACCGTGTACTTCATTTAGTAGCGGGTAAAAACTAACTTTCCAGTTTATGGTATGAAGAGTTAAAAAACACCCGCAAAAAATATACGCGGAAGGGTATGAATTCAATCCTGCAAAGCAAATGTGGGTTGTTAAATTTTTGTGTTCATAGATTAAATACAATTTTTACTTAGAGCCCTTACCGTTTCTCCAGCCACTTGGATGCTTTGCTGACAAAAGCGAGCGAGCCCTGACAGAAAAATACGCTGACTTTCACAATCAGATCGATCAAAAAAGGGAATTGACCATATACCAGTGCGCGTGGATAGCGCATCACAAAGGCTACAAATACTAATTCACCGTTTAGAATTATGGAGAGTGCTGGGCTGTAAATGCTACAGGAAACCATTATGACAAATATGGTAATAGCTCCAACTGCTTAGAAATTAACAAAATTAAATGCCTTGATTTGGAGTGGGAAAGGCATGGGCTAATTTTGCTTATAGAATAAAATAATAAAAATAATTTTTTCAGACGATGCTGTGAAGGAAGTTTTGAAAATCAAATGCTAAAACTAACTTTTTACAAACTTCTGTCCAGTTTATCAAAATTCAGATATCCTGAAGTCAGTTAAAAAAAACGAAAACATTTTTACCTCTTATATAGCTTGCATTTTACTCCTTTTATTTGCAGGTTTGGACTGTAATTCCCATCCGTGATCATGACATTCCAAACATATTCTAGACCTTCTCTTTAAATTGTTTGCGTAAAAAAGAAAATAGTCTTATTGTTTCTTCACAGCGATAAGCATTACTTAGGACTTATAGGCGAGTTCTACATAAAAGGACCCTCATTTGACAGGGAAGTTATTGTGCAATATGTCCCAGTTGGGTGTCCTGGAGTCAGTCATTGGTGGTAGCTATCACATATGGTTGACAAAAATCCCTGCTTTAAAGTTTTATAGCCCCTGGTCAAACGATCGAGAGCTACTAGGGCGAGGCAGTGTCCCTAAAGCTAAAAGAAAAGATCGCTTCCGAGTTCTAATAATTCTCATTTTCAAAACGAGGCTGTCAACGGCTTCGCATTTACCCTCGCTTTGAAACAGAGGTCATTAGTGCAAGCTGGAAATAGCCTATCATGAGAGCACTCAATCAATAAATTGAAACTCGTACTTGGCTCCGAGGCTCAGTGGGAAATAAAACAAACTAAATAAAAACCCTTGGGCGGTTTATAATACATTTCTTGTTGTTCTTCTTTTGTGTTACTCCACAAGCCTTGGAGCCAACTATGAATTTTTTACTTATCGAAAATGGTCTATTTTAGTACAAGTTTTAACTTGTTTAAATTTTAAATTTTAACTTGTTTAAATTGTTTTGCTCAGCTTGTCCACAACTAGCCAATATTACACGGCAGCACATTTCTATAACAACCTATCATAATTAGTTTCTGATGCAGCATTATAATAAATATTAATAAGCTACAGCTGTAAGTTAAAGAATTACTGACAGAACTTATTACCTGCTGATAAACCCTTACGTAGGAGTCTTGTCGAGAATACTGACAAACTCCATTAATGTCCATCTTCTTTTGCTCTTGGATTCTTCGTTAAAAGCTTTATTTTTAGACGGTATACGGATGGCATTTATCTAGAATTAAATTCCTTCCTCTTGAATATAACATTCTTAAAACTTCTTCCCATTGTTTTAAGCGACAATTTTCAATAATTAAAACGGACTTGTAGGTCATAATATTGGAAATGGGTGTCATTAATGTTTTATAAATGACCTGCTGTTCCACACTTTGATGACTTCAAAAATTCGTTGCTGGTTCTAAAACAATGACAAGATGCAGGGATAAAGCCCTCGCTCCTCGACCATCTTAAAAGCGGGGACTGAGCGCCTAAGATCTCGCAGATCAGCCGATTTATTATGCTTTACACGTCTTCCAGACTAGTTTATCGAGCAATCTTCGAGAAGTAATTAATGAACAGTTGTTTTGACCAGGGTACTAAATTTCAAGAATCATCCATCCATTTACTTGATGTTGGAGATGAATAAATGAATAAAAATTTAATAGGCAAATCTCCTTACCTCTGTCAATACAGTTAATACTTAAGAATCTGGTTGAATTATTTGTGAAAAACGGCAAAGACAGTTCTGTTCATTACTCATTCTTGCTACTCCATGAACAGAGTTTAGGAGAAACATAGAGGATCAAGTTTTAGCAATGATTACTGGTACACATTTACATGGGCTTCTAAATCCTAACGTTGTCATTTTCTCTCAGTCTATGTTTTTTGCGTACTTTAAGATTCGCATTTTCTATCCAGTACTCGTTGCGGTCTTGAAACCTATCTCTTCGATTTCAATAACATCAAATGAGTTATTAAAATTTCATACAATTCTTGACTAACATTTTGACCGGTTTCAAAATATCATTTTTCTGTTGCCTATTTTCAAGAAAAACTTACTAGTATCTTTTTAGCACGGGAACTGGAGATTATGTTGGTATAAACATGGCGTTTTAGGCTTATACATGTATTTGCTTTTAAAAAATATATTTTGACACCACGGTGTAATATGTATAATTAGTAAATCCAACTAGCGGTCTATTATCAATGCTGCATTCTGATTGGTTGAGCTACTACTAGGCTATATGTTATAGCCCACTAGTAGCGACAAGCGCGCGCTTTTTGGCGGCAAAAAGGATTTAAGTCTACCTTTAACTAGCTAAACTTTTTTTATTCTTGATATTTTTGACCAACTTCGGCCTCATGGGCTATTGACTCAAAGCACATTCGGGCTCGAGGAATAATTGTTAATTATATTGCTTCTTCTTTTCTTTTTGCTGAATAATTTATGGATAATTGACAACCATCGGGTAGAGTCGGTTGAACTATTTCAATTTGCATTCATTTTCGATCTAACCGGCTGCTTCCCTTACCATACTTAGGAATACTCTGCTCTTTTAAGGAAAAACAGAATTGACCCATGTCTTATCTGTTCGAGTTCCTCAGACTGGCACTTGGAATCCTCATAACTGGCCTTTGCTGCAGCATTGTATTAGCAGGTAACTGATCTAAAAATTTTTGTCCGTAAGTGACTCAAAGTTTGCACCTTCTACACCCACACAATATTGATTTTCGTAACTGACTTCTGGTTTAGATATTCATTCCAAAAGAATTTTTGTTTCTTCAATTCTCATCAGTTATTCCTTCATAATTAAGACAAGCATATGAAAAAAGAAATTTTAAGTGCAGAACAACATAAAGTTTTTATATAAAACGTTTTAAGGCCTGTTTCAAACGTCGTGCTACTGCCGTGCTAAGTTGGCTCGACTGTAGCTCGACTGCAGCACGACACTAGCACGACTTTGTTTCAGACGTCGAATTTAATTCAGTCGAATACAACGGCTGTTGCCGAAAACAAAATGCAAAAATAAAGAAACGGTTTACCAAATTTTTAAATTTATTCTAAAATGAATTTATGATTTATGAATTGAGTTCGGCACGGCAGTAGCACGACGTTTGAAACGGGCCTTAAAACGTTTTATATAAAAAGTTTATGTTGTTCTGCACTTAAAATTTCTTTTTTCATATGCTTGTCTTAATTATGAAGGAATATTAGGGCCACTTATACGAAGAAATATAAGACGCGTCTTACATAAGACGCGAACTGTACCATTTATACGAGCATGTCTTATCTAATAAGACGCGTCTTAGCTAAGCCGCGTCTTATTTTAGACGAAATGTGCCGTTTATACGGAAAGTTCGCGTCTTATGTAAGACGCGCCTTATTTTTCCTCGTATAAATAGCCCTATTGTCATGAATAGCTTAGCCAGAAGTCGTTTCTTCAAAACTGTCTTCGCTACAGAGCTCACAGCTGAAATGAAGAGTTTGTTCGCAGTCCTGAGCCCCCATAACGTTTGTTATGTTTGTTTGCAGCCCTGTAGAAAACCTATAAAAACAATCTCAGCCTGATAGCAGCGCGCCTTTATTAATAATTAGCTATTAATAATGCTGCAAGTCTCTGTTTAAGCACCTCTTTAAAGGTGGGCGCAAAATCTTGCGCTGTTTAAGGAGTTTCGATACGGTTTTTCGGAGACCATACTGCGATTTTTCAATCGCCTTAAAAGTGATTTTATCCTTCTCTGATCGCTATGAAATTTTCAACACTGACTGACTTTGGTTTGACATGATTAAAATTTTTCAATTTATTTTTAAAAATAAAATCGATATCACTATGACAACAGCAAAGAAGAAACTTTGACATAATATTTGTGCGATATTGACCTGTTACTGAAAATCCCACGTCAGGAACTTCAAGAGTGTTATTGTTTAGCAAAATAACCTCCGAGAGAAGTAAAAAAAGATCTGTATGTTTCGATGTTCAAACCTTACAGGGTGTTTCAAAAGTTCGTTCCCCTTTTTTCTTCGCTCAAATTTCACTGATTATTAAAAATACCTTTTGTAAAACTTAGTATGTTATTCATTATTCATTTAACATTGAATAACCGAAGTATCGCTTACCAGAATGTCTTTCTTTGTGTTTTCTGACATTTTCTAAGTTGTGACGTATAGAATGTACGAGCTCCCAAAGTGTGTCCAAAGACCCACTCAGCTTTAGCGCAAACAGTGTAGGCCTTCATATTCGTGAAAGAGTGGAGAAAATTAAAGAAAACGGAAAAAAGACAAAAAAGAAAACCTACAAAATGGGCAGGAAAAATATGGCGGGAAAAAACTCGCGTACGTGCACATTTGGGACAAAACTTCAAAAATATTATAATTTCTTCAAATTTTAGTTAGAAAGATATGATTTGATCGTGGAGCAGGCCAATTTACGAAACGAGAGATAAGAAATAAAAAGAGGGATACAAGTAGGGGGGTAAAGGTAAAGGAGGATTGGTTGAACCATACAAGTGAGCATAGAATTGGCGGAAAACGACCCACGCACGCTGATACAGCCGCCGCGAGCTGGCTGTGAGAGTAGAATTTAGTAGACCTGTCAAGTTAGCACCCAACTCTTCGGCAATAGGTTCTCGGGGATGGGGGTCGGGAGCTGGTCGGTTTCTGGTGAAAGTTCCTTGAACTTTGTTACCTGGGAACGTGAAATGTAATCGGCACTAGAATTGATTAACCCAGGAATATGGCGAGCTTGAAATATTATGTTATGTTTAAGGCAACTTAGTACTAAATCCCTACCATGATACCCTGGTGTTTAGACGTCTGATTATTAATAATGTCAACAACGGCGGCATTGTCAGTGAAAAATATGATACGTTTATCTGCCATTATGTGCCCCCAAATGTGAACAGCAATGACAATGGGAAAAAGCTCCAAAAGCGCGATGTTATAACATTTCCAGTGGTTCGGCCAAGTTCCGTGAAGCCAATGGCGATCAAAGACCGCATCAAAACCTATCGAACCTGCGGCATCAGTATAAAGCTGAAGACTCTGGGATGTTTCCCAAACGTCACTTAACAAAAACGATCGCCCGTTAAAATCGTCAAGAAAACGGAGCCAAAGCATGATATCTAATTTAGCGCCTCGCGAAAGACGAATGTGATGATGAGGCTTGTTGACGCCTTTGGTAAGATCTATCATGCGACGCAGAAAAGCGCGACCCGGAACAACCACGAGGCATGTAAAATTCAATAAACCTATCAGTGATTGGAGTTCCTTTAGGCAGACGGAGCGCCGGGCCTGGAAATTTTGTAACATCGCACGACACTTGAGAAGTTTGTCTTCTGGTAGGCGAGCCTCTTGGCGTACAGAATCAAGCGTAATTCCAGCAAATTGTAAAACAGTCGCGGGACCCACCGTTTTTTCAGGGGCCAAGGGAACGCCAAGATAATTACACATCAAAATAAAATTATCTAAGTCGTGTTCACATTGTCCTTTGCTTGGGGCTATGAATAAAAAATCGTCTAAAATATGTAATACTGCGCAAGCACCAAGATGATTGATGGACAACCACTCAAGTGCCGTACTAAATGCTTCAAAAATCGCACAGGAACTGGAAAGCCCCATCGCGAGACACCTATCAAAATAGTACATGTTGTCCCATTTCAAACCAAGCAAGGAATAGTCAGCAGGGTGAATAGGAATTATACGGAAAGCAGATTTCACGTCGGTTTTGGCCATAAAACAACCCTTTCCTAACCGCTTGAGTAACTTCACCGCATCCCCGACCGATGCGTATTTCACGGTAGAACAATAATCCGGGATAAAGTCATTTACGGAAGACCCTTTGGGGTAAGATAAATGGTGTATTAATCGAAATTCAGATGGATCCTTTTTGGGAACAATGCCCAGTGGAGAGCAACGAAAATTGGGAAAGGGGGGAGCTGTGAAAGGACCAACAATTCTCCCTGCATCACATTCCTTGCGTAACTTAGCATGCGTTACCACTGGCTGATCCAGAGCGCTTTTAAGATTAGGAGACTCAGACGAAAACCGCTCACCAACAAAGTGAATACGAAAACCAAAACCAAAACCGTCAACAAGAAATTGTTTTAAAACTCTGTCATAACCATGCAGCAAAAAATCAAGCCGATCCACTCTTACTGGCGTGACTGGCTTGCTGTGGAGAACCCGATGTACTATCTCGTTTGCCTTTTGAACTGAAAGGGAATCCACTTTTGGGCGCCGAAGCTGAGCACTGGCCGCCCGGGTGTTTTCCACCACATTTAAAACACACGTGTTCGAATTTGCATCCGGAACAGTGCTTACCTGCTTGAAAGGCCCAGCAGGTCCCTTTCGGAAAGAATTGAGAACGAAAACGTGGTTTGTTGGTGGGCGGTTGCGGTTTGCGAAAAGTATTTGACGCCCGTAACCACAACTCCCAATGTATCCTATCCCATGGATACTGCTCTGGTGCCGATTGTCTTACGTAACGAAATTGTTCATCATACCAATGCCAATCTCCCCCCTTTGCAGCCAGATCCCGGACCACCTCGCAATATTTCATTAATTGAGGAGTGTAATTGTTAAATCTTTCCGCGTAAACAGAAACGAAAATATTAAACGCAGAGACCCACTGGGAAATGTTGGCTATTTTCTTAGAAACGTGACAGGGTTCAAGCGTCAGTTGAGGCTGGCTCGAAGAACCGGCGACTGACGGTGTCATAGATAATGAGTATTTCCCCTCCTGCTGAGGTGAATCAGACAATAACGACCCGAAATTAATATATTCATTCGCCCAAATTTTTGCTTTGATTTTGGAACTAACTCTCGAAGTGAGAGGGACAGAAACACTGGTGAATTGAACTTGTGGTCTTTGATCATACGGACCCGTGTTAACTAAGTCTAAAGGATCAACTGCTCCAATACCTGACTGAGGATTGGTGATGACATGGACGTCGTCATCCACAGCCTGTTCAACAATTCCAGTTGGCGCTTGCGTAACTACTGGCGTTGGGGAGTTGTTGTCGAGCAGCGAAGCCAATTTCTCAGGCGAGAAGGCCGTCTTTACTGCTTGTGTAATTACGGCAGAAATGGTAGCGGTGATTGCGTCGACATCCACGGACACTGTGCCTGGGGATGAACTTGAAGGGTTGGAAGCAAGCACGTTAGCCTGCTCAGTTGTAGTGCTCTCATGAACAGTGGGCGCCTCCTCAGGACGCAGTCTTGGCCGCCTGGCTCTCTTGTTGGGGCGAACGGATGGAATGGCGGTGGGCGCGGTAGCTTGAGTTGCTGGTCGTTTTCGCGGAGGCATTTTTTACAAAAAAGACTACTGAAACTGGCAAAAATAAACAAGACTGAGACAATTAACAGCACTGCAGGGGATACGAATATACCCCGCGAGCCATTGTTGTCTGTAAAATTACTTAGAAAAAAGATTTGCCAATATTTACCGTTTCAAAGAAAAGAATACAAACCAGTGCCTTTTACGTTTTGTAGTCTAACTAGTGTATGAACGTCCTCTACCATTTCCGCCATTAATTGTGACGGATTCTTTTATAGCCTACATTTATTAGTGCCAGAGTAGTTTTTGCTGAATAATTTATGGGATAATTGACAACCATCGGGTAGAGTCAGTTGAACTATTTCAATTTGCATTCATTTTCGATCTATGGGGCTGCTTCCCTTACCATACTCAGGAATACTCTGGTCTTTTAAGGAACAACAGATTCAGGCGCGGATCCACACCGGTTTCCACCGTTTTACGGAAATCGGTCACATTTTTCAAAAAAATATATTTTTGATAATAAAAACACTTTCAGGGTTGGAATCTGGCCAGTATCCTGTCTGAATGACTAGGAAATCCAGGAAAGGGGACTTTAAGGAATGAAAATCCAAAAAATTTCCTGGGGGAGCCCGTCTCCGGACCCCTCTGGAAGCTTGCGCCTTCAGCGCTCGTTTAGGAAATCGATCGGTATTTATCCTAGATCCGCGCCTGAGATTTGATCCATGACATCCATGTCTTTGTTCGGGTTCTTCAGCAGATTGTCACTTGGAGTATTCATAACTGGCCTTTGCTACAGAGTTGTTATGGCAGGTAACCAATCTTTAACAAAATTAAAAATTTTGGTCTGTGTCTCATTTCGCGCAAAACGTCCAACATGCTGGTTAAACATTTACTTCAAAGAACTTACCCTTTTGTTTCTTCAATTCACATCGGTTGAAAGGTTTTATATATAAATTTTATGTAGTTCTCCATTAATTGATTATTTTCATAATTTCCTCTTAATTATGGAGTTAAAAAATAAATCTTTTCATGAATGGCTAATAGCCAGAGGTCGGTTCTTCAAAACTGTCTTCGCTCTACGGGGCTCTTGACCGTTCAAATGAAGATCTTGCTCGCACGTCAGCCTCCATACCATTTCTTATGTTTGTTTGCAGGCCTGTAGAAAACCCAAAAATACACTGATAGCAGCCTAAGCTATAGCGCCACAAGTCTCTCTGTACATGCACCTTTTAGGCTTTTTTAAAAGGGTCGCAATACTCTTACGCTGTTTATTAACAAATACTTTCTCAGAATTGAATAAATTAACGGATGGACCTTAATATCGTTTTCTGACTTCAAAATTTGCAAATGAATTGGTCGAATTGCAGTTTTTGAAGAATTCAACTTTAGGAGCCAGTTATTTAATTAAATGGAGTTTAGTCCGTGTTCTGAACAAAACTCTGAAAACCGCATTTTAAGCCATTTTCAGATTGCTCAACGCTTTTATCTAAACATTATTTGTCGTGAACAATTTCAATAAAGTATTTAGGGTAGACTGAAAAAGAACTTATTTTCGTAAATTAAACCACTAAGAAGGAAATTTAGAGCTCCAATGATGTTTTAAACCGTGGCCTAAGGACTTCGTTTAAATAACCGACCCTAGGGTTCACAATGAAACTCTACTTTGTGCCGGTCAATTCAAGCGCCATAAGATCGCGTTAATTACTGAAAATTTATTTGGTCGGTTAATTTTTGGATAATTTGCTGACTATGTTGAGCGAATTGGTGGGCAAAAAAGGTACACCCATACTTTGTACACCTTTTTTGTGTCTCGCATTTTGTGCTCTATATTTCGGGCCTGCTACAAATGCATGCCTGTTGTTTAGGATTGGTAATTTTTATTTTTTTTTATAATGTCTATAATATAAATCTCCGAATTCATAACAGCTTTTGAGTTTAATTTGTCTGTTATTTTTCAGATCCCTGTATAGTAAGAATTCACACAAATCCTTTTATTAAGAAGATGGTAGCTGCAAGAAGAGTGGCATGCTTTACGGGTGCTTCAAATCTCGAGGAGGAACTCGATGATTTTAGAAGTAAAATCAAGTCGGTAAATGACACTTATGATGTAGTGGAAAAGTGCGCTAAGTTGGCTCGCGCCAAACATTACAAGATGTTCGCTTTGGGCAAGGATGGTCTGTGCTTGTCTGGAGCTGACACTCAAAACAGATACCATATCAGTGGTCCAAAAGGGACGGGGTGTAAAGGCGGTATCGGCAAGGAAGATAGTATGTTCGTTTATTCTTTGGGTAAGTGTTGAGTGTTGTTCATCCTTGTTTAAAATCTAGAGAGTTCAGACGTGGACTATGACGCTGCAACAAGACAAGCACATGTCTTAAAAATATATAGAAACGTGTTTGCGAACAATTTTCTTGTACCACGATGTCTTGTAAGATATCTGTGATCAGTTGGATATATATTCACGTTATTAAAAGAGAAATGACGTGTTGTGCTATGCTTTTTCTGGAGGCCAATCAGAGTGAAGGCTTTATTCATTGTTGACGTCAGAGGGACACGTTGATGCTTAGAAAGTATACATGGTCATGCGGAGGCCGGAGAGCTTACAAATTGAGTAATATTTAGCAATTAATGAATCCAGCTTTCGTAGGATATGAAGAATTACGCAGATCGAGAGGGTGTGGCCGAGGTGGATAACACCCTCCGAGATCTGCCTAATTCTTCATATCTACGAAAGCTGAATTCATCAATTGCTTTATTATTCATTCAAAATAATTCTTAGTTTAAAAACAAGCTAAAACACGCTTACCTTCGTCGATGTCAAGTTCATCTCGATAGTGGATGTTTAGAAGATAAAGGGCGGTTCAGGGGTCTGTAAATATACTCCAAATAGCAGATGTTGTCCATCGAGTTGTCTTGCTATGTTTTTAGACAATAGCTAGTCGTGAAACGAGTAAAATGTTGAGCAGAATGTTCCGCCATTTTTGTTTTCACAACCAAAACAACTCAACCTCGTCCCAAGCTTTCTCGGTTAACGGTGCATTAACCTGCAACTGTGCTGCACTATTGACGTCATCGGTGGATTAATCGCAAAGTTGTTCAAAATTTGGTCAACAGAAGCTGGTTAGGGTGAATCATTCGTGTGCTTTTAGCCAATCAGAAACGGAGAAATATTATGAATGAATAATAATTATTTCTATTAAAAACTGAATGATTGGATAATGTAATTCTAGAACTGATTGGCTTAGCTATCATGGTAAAGGGCCATTAACTCATGCTCTCTAAATATGGTAACTGTACGCGTCTGCTCAAAATTAAAAACAAGCTGAAAGTCGGGAATAATTCTAGATATTTCTTGGGCGTTTTTAATGAAACAAGTATTCCCCTCGCGCTTGTTGGATATGCACCTCGTTGGCTATTTACTATCTCATATCCAACGCGCACTCGTGAAATAACAGCTGTTAATTATATAGATGGAGAATAGCGCAATGCAGGGCAAATTGTACAACCGGGAGTACGCTGCTGAATCTCTGACAAAGCCACTTGCAATTGAAGGTTCAATCACCGTGTTTCTCTTCTCCTCAAAATTAATTTTCCTTCTTTATTTTTCGCCAGATCCCTTACCTGTTCTTCAGCCACTTGGATGTTATAAGGACAAAGGCGGAGATCCCGCCTTACCAATTAACTACGCTAATTTCCGCAGTCAGATTAAGTGGAAGCAATTGGAGACGGTGCAGCAGTGCGCACAAGTGGCCTTCAACAAAGGTTACGAATACTTTGCTGTTCAGTTTTACGGAGAGTGTTATACTGGAAATGACGCTTCGCAAACTTATGACAAACATGGCAAGAGTGACAGATGTGTGGAAATTGACAAAACCTTAGGATTTCGAGTGGGAGAGGCGGACACTAATTATGTTTATCGGATAAACATTAATGCAACTTATGATCAAATCCGAGCCTCTTTCCATACTCTGCCTTGAATCAGGTCTGTTTGTTGAGTTAAAACCGCGATAACTTTTCTTTTTAACTACCACAAAGGCATTCGACACATCGATCTTCGATACCACTAATTGAATAAAGCTTTTAAAGTGTGCACGACTACGCCTAGCTTGTAAACAACCCTGAACTGTAGTCTTACTGCTACTTTCTACTGCTATGTAAATAATAATTTAAGTCAAACAGGGTGATGAGAACTCTGCACAAACTGCTCGTATGAAAAAAGCTAAAGGGTATCATTGATAGCATTCATGGAAAATATACCTTTTGTATACCTTACTAACAATGCGTGGGAAAATAACTTATCAACTGCAAATTCATGAGGTTGGGAGTATTATGGCGTTGACTAAACAAGTGGAATATCCGTGGTAACGACAAGATAAAAATATAAAGAAATAAAAGAGATTCGACAATGTCCAGGTAGTAAGAGAAAAACATAATGAAAGTTGTACAATGAAAATGATGTTGTGTTTAGACATGCTCATGTATTATTTAAATGAAGTGAAGTGAAGGTCGCAAATTTTAAAGAGATTCAAGGTGAAACGACTATTCAATTCTTTTTAAATAACTGCATCACGAAGCGTACAACTCCTCAGTTGCCTGTACCAACTTCCAAAAATAAGTTTATGTTCATGACGACTATTATCAGTCTGTAGAGGTACTATATTTCTTCTTTGATAGTGCACGATACCTACTCGTAAGAATTGAAAGAAGAACAAGAACATCATAGTAATAGAACGTCTGGTCAATGTCAGCTTTACAATACAAAAGCGTTGTACTTGGAATCTTCATAACGGAGATTTGTCATCTCATTGTTACAGAAGGTACGTTATCTTTCTTAAACACAAATTGGTCTCTACTTTCGAACCGGAAAATATGTTAATGCATTTTAAGGATAAAACCATAATACAATTGACTCTGAGATTCCACTCTAGTCATTCTCCATTGAAACGTTTCTTCTGAAATTTTTTTTCTTTTCCCTTTCGTTTCTCTATTTTATTAATTCAAGTAATGAAAATGCATAACAGAGAAATTTTCAAGAATCCCAGCTTTCTTTATACCTATGATTTTACGTCAGCATCAAAATTACGAGCCCTAAAACAAACCGTTTCCTGAATACAGTCAGTCTAATTAGTTATTCTAACGAGCTTCAACCTTACGTACAACAAAATAATACTGGACTAAATTGTACGCAAAAGGCTGGCTTAGATTTAAACTCAGATGAACATAACAAGTTTCATTCCTCCTGACAAAAGAAATAAAACTTAGATTTCTTTTGCACTTTGTTATTACAATCCGCGTAAGTACCCAGTCATAAATCGAAACCAAATGGATTATATCCCAATAAAGAAAACTTTGACATTAAATTCACAGCCGTGAATTTGTGCAGCTAATGATTTTTTTATACAGAAGTAAAAAAAAATTAAACAACAGAGTAAAACCAGGTTGGCTTTCCTTTCAATCACACAACTTCTGTTGTGTTTGTTTGCATCTCCACAGAAACCTGCATAACAAAAGTTTTTGTCAATCCTGTCGCCAACAAAGCATTAACAAATCACGTGATAACTTCTCGGAAGGTGACATCAGCCGAAAATTGTGAGATCGAATGCTTCTTAGAAATGAAATGTGAGTCATTCAACTTAGGGCCACAACTGGAGAACGGAAATCACGTGTGCGAGCTTAGCAACTCAGATGCGATAAGAGATCCTCTAGACTTGATAACAAACCAAGGATTCATTTATCGTGGAACCAAGGTAGAGGCGAACGGAGTTAAGTCAAGAAAACCGAAAGAGTAACATCCTCTTCTGGTTAACGGTACATTATTCAAAACTTAGATGAACCTGATCTGTTTGTTAGCCTTTGTTCACGGTAACTCGCATTGTTCTTATCGTGTTTTGAATGAATGAATGAATGAATGAATGAATGAATGAATGAATGAATGAATGAATGAATGAATGAATGAATGAATGAATGAATGAATGAATGAATGAATGAATGAATGAATGAATGAATGAATGAATGAATGAATGAATGAATGAATGAATGAATGAATGAATGAATGAATGAATGAATGAATGAATGAATGAATGAATGAATGAATGAATGAATGAATGAATGAATGAATGAATGAATGAATGAATGAATGAATGAATGAATGAATGAATGAATGAATGAATGAATGAATGAATGAATGAATGAATGAATGAATGAATGAATGAATGAATGAATGAATGAATGAATGAATGAATGAATGAATGAATGAATGAATGAATGAATGAATGAATGAATGAATGAATGAATGAATGAATGAATGAATGAATGAATGAATGAATGAATGAATGAATGAATGAATGAATGAATGAATGAATGAATGAATGAATGAATGAATGAATGAATGAATGAATGAATGAATGAATGAATGAATGAA
>CALNXI010001720.1:74846-84846 GCA_942486025.1 Porites evermanni
ATCAGTGCGCACAAGTGGCCAGTGATATGGGCTACGAATACTTTGGCGTCCAGTTTTACGGCGAGTGCTACAGTGGCAGGAATGCTAAGGAAAGTTATGCCAAATATGGAAACATTACTGAGGGATGCTGGGAGTTTGATAATCAAACTGGATTTGCAGTTGGAAAACAGGGGACAAATTTTGTGTATCGGATTCTGAACTAGCTGATGATACTTGTAAAAAATATTATAACAGCAATAGTGTTATAGATTTGTAATTTAAACTTTTTAATTCATTTTTATTTATTTATGTTTTGTAAATAATGGTAATTTAACTAAAGGGAGTGCTATTTGGTCTGAAATCGTACGCGTGATTTCAAAATCGGACGAGCGTGCAGTGCGCGGGTTCGATTTGAAATCACAAGTAAGATTTGAGACCAAAATTGCATGGCACGAAGTTCAATTACTACTTTATTAAGCAGCCATTTTGAAATCGCCAGATTCAGTCCATACCATCGATCTAATAGCCGGTTTGTTCAAAAGCAGAAACAAAAAGACTTTACATCTCATTTGTATTTGAAACAGAAATGATGCGATATAGAATAAAAATCGTGCGATTTAAAACAGAAATGACGTGATTTAGAACATGAATGAAGCGAATTAGAACAGAAGTGATTTAGAACAAAAAAGTGATTCAGAAGTAAATCACACTGCTGAGAGCCAATCAGATTGCAGGGATCAATTGTGATTTCAAAATGGATATGATAGAGGGGGAAAAGGAGCGGAAATCCCTTCATGAAGTGGCGGAGATAAGTAACTGGGGTCCCACAAAAGATGAAGCCCTTAAAATAGGAAACACTAGCCACACTCCTAAAGCGGTAGCACTTGCTTTGGTGATTTTCTGTCCTAGAAGATATAAAAGCGAAAACCCTTTTGCATAATGAACATAAAAAGATAACCTTACGTAAGTCCCTTGCGTCCTTTTCTTAAACTTTAGTGCAGCTAAGGTCATGTTGCCACAAAAGTTTAGAATCACGTGACAATAAAGCAAAGGGCCTGCTGGTCAGTGAGGGCTTCTTAATACTTTTAAACTAGTGAGGTTTTTGCAAGACTGAAATCCACTTCTTGGCGAACTGTGACTTATATTAATCTGATCGTTAACTGCTCCGATCCCTTTTGAATTTACTTAAGGATTTTGAATCGATATTGCAAACATTGTTTAAACCATTTTACAGCAGATACGTTCTATACGTGCTCCCCATTACACGTTTTCTCGAGTAAACGTAAGAACGTATTTATACACGGTTGAAAACCATCTGTGACTGAATACTTCTTTACAAGATATTAAAGGTAATGATACGAAGTACAAACTGTACTGTTAGTGCAAACTTCCATAAGGCAAATTACGAGTATTTCGTAGGCGAGCTTACTGTGTACAGCTCTTTGCATTCGTAATTATGTACCAGGAACGTTGTCATAAAACATCTTATCACAAAAGTAGAAAAATAAATTACGTCTAGCAATTTTACAGAACTATTCTTAGGCTTACGTAACAATTTCAGAACTATTTCTTCGACAAACATGACTAATAACTCCGAAATAACTATTCTTTGTGGGTGCAACTTTTCCGACTTAACCTTTCGTTTTTACCCTCTACTTGCCATCGTTTTTGAAGTATTTAGGTATATACTCGAATTAGTGTTTCTCCTCTTATACAAAATAACTACAGTCGACTCCCGGTAACTCAAACCCTCGCTAACTCGAACCAAAATCGATTTCCCCTGGATTTCCGTCATACATTTACTATAATTTTACCCTCGGTAACTCGAACCCTCGATAACTCGAACTCCCGCTAACTCGAACCAATTTTCGTTTCCCCTCAGGTCATTTTCTATATAATTTTACCCTCGATAACTCGAACCGTGTTTTGGGCCCTTAAAAAGTCGGGAAAAAAGCCGTCTACTGGCGTCCGAAACGATGAATTTTGGATTTCCTATTAACGTGTTGTAGAAGTATAGTTTACTAGTGGAGGCTGATGTTGATTGTCACAGGCTAACGTGAAGCAGCTTTACTTTTCAAAACAGTAAAACGCATGTTCTATTTAGGCTATGTTTTGTTGCGTTACGTTGTATTTATAATCTAGAAGTATCTTTTAATTTTCACTTGACATTTCTACAATTAAATATGATTACAATGTTCACTGTGCAGTAAAAACTGTTTTTTACCTTACTCTCGGCTATTTTCTTCGAGCTCCCGATAACTCGAACTCCCGATAACTCGAACTTTTTTCGATTTCCCTTGAAGGTTCGAGTTATCGGGAGTCAAATGTTCACTGTGCAGTAAAAACTGTTTTTTACCTTACTCTCGGCTATTTTCTTCGAGCTCCCGATAACTCGAACTCCCGATAACTCGAACTTTTTTCGATTTCCCTTGAAGGTTCGAGTTATCGGGAGTCGACTGTACCACCGAAATGTATACTACATTTCTTCTGCGTACAGAACAGACATGAATATTTATATCGTGCACGGAATTTTACAGCTTTAAAAGTATTTTGCTATTACGCATGTATCACATCAATTGACATTTATGTCCTTAAGGTCGCGCTTGGGCCTGGGTCGGTGGTGTCGCATTGCATCATGGGACTGTTTTGGGGACGAATTTTGACCAAGTTTCCCGTTTAAGCTCGCAAGAACCAAAAAACATGAAAAAAACTGAATGCAAGGCTGGCACTACGGGAAAGGGCTGATTTATTATAGGACAATATTTCGGCTAACAAAATATTAGCCTTCCTCAGGGCCAGAGCTATACCAAGAGAAAATAACAGTTTCTAAAATTTAAATTTGAAATTGACATATTAAGAGATTAATAACTAGATAAAATTATATACAATAAAATAGAAATGGAAAAAGTTGAATGTTAATTCCTTCGGTTTAAACCGTCTGGTGACAGGGTTTTGCCTCTATCTATGAGGTATGCTTCTCTTGCCTTACGGCTTGACATGCTGAGAGTGGGTTGTAATTCCAGCGGAATAAGAGGGTCCACAATAGGGGTTCTCAAATCCCGCTTTCCCGCCTTTTTTCTTCTCAATTCCGCCATCCCGCCCTATTTTATGCCCGAATTCCGATCCCGTCCCATTTTTCTTACGAGATTTTTTGCTTAATTATTGAAATAGACGTTATATAAGACTTACCTTCTAATAATTGTCAGTTTTGATGGTCATTTTCTCGTCCGTTTTTAAAAGTCCTGTATTTTTGGAGTTAGGTAGATTGATGTCTCACGTAGCCTACGTGGCAGGCGTTTGAAAGGGAAGGGAAAGGGGGTTTTGGGCGCGAGGGAAACGCGAGGGGCGCGCAAGGAGGGAGGTTTCCTTCCCCTTTCCTCCCTTTCCCTTCCCTTTCAAACGCCTGCCACGCAGGCTACAATCGCGCTGGCTGAGATAAGAACTAGACGGATTTTAAGAGAAAAGGCGGACTGCAAGCAGTCTTGATAGCAGCTATTAAACTCAGGTCGACTCACCCGACTGTTTCTTTTAAGATTTTCAAGGTCTTCACTTGGCTTGAAATAGGAGCTCTAAATTTTTCTTCCCGAAGAAATGCATTCCCACTAGTGCCTTTTTCGTAATACAGAGCCACACAATTTATGACGTCTACCACATCGTCGTCATTGTGCACTTCCATCAGTTCTGGTGTGGCCATACCGTGGTTAGACTTACTTAACAAACGCGCAGTCCAAAGGATCGTCCAAGCCGTCCGACAGGTGTCCGGCCAGGCAAAAGCAGAAAAGGTCAAATCCGTCAACAAAACAGTGGGGAGGAGCATTGCGTGACGACTCCAAAAACGGCTGTGTAGCAGACTACCATTGTTTTGGTTTTCAAAGCCGGTGCTTTTCACTACTGGTGGGCTATAACATATATAGCCTAGTAGTAGCTCAACCAATCAGAACGTAGCATTGATAATAGATCACTAGCTGGATTTTACTAAGATGCATTATTGACGAGTAAGAGGCATATCCAGCCATCTTTACCGAGCGGGCTTAGTTTATCAAAGTTTTGTTATGTAACCCAAAGGTAAACTTTGTTTTTGATAGTAAATGGTTTGAACCCATGCACCCCCACCAAAAGGTTAAAGGTTGTGAAGGAGGAATGTGAAAGAGCACCCACAGAGGCAGTTCTTGACGACTTATCACGCGACATTGGTTTAATTTTGGAAATCTTTAAGACTTGAATTAAAAGTACCAAACGCCAACCAGCATTGAGGAGATACAAGCTGATCAAGTGCAATATCCGGGTGTGAAGGAAAAATCATTTCAAATGTTGATGGTTTGGTTTGACAGAGGGGAATCAGTAACATTCAGTGAGTTGTCGAGATCGTTAAAGGATCTTGGAAAGGACAGATTAGCGAAAAAATACTGTAGCGACTTTTAGCGTTGCGTGACGACCCTAAAAACGGCTGTGTAGCAGACTAAAACAATGGCGGCTGAATCGCGTTTTGCTAGCTCAAGTTGTTTTGTCTCAATATTTTTGACCAACTAGTTGGATTTTACTAAAACGATTATTCCTCTCGCCCTCATGGCCTCTGAGTCAATAGCCCATTCGGCCTTCGGCAAATGCTGAATATAATACATTTTTCAAACTTCTGTCCTATTTATCGAAATTCAGATATCCTGAAGTCAATTAAAAAACCCAACACATTTCGACCTCTTAATAACTTGCATTTTACTCATTCAAAACATATTTTAGACCTTTTCTTTAAATTAGTTGCGTAAAAAAGGAAATAGTCTTATTGTTTCTTCACAGCGATAAACATTTAACTTAGGAAGGACCCTCATTTACTTCATTTGACTGCAAAGACCTGTTAAGTTTTGAGGGAAGTTATATGTGCAATATGTCCCAGCTGGGTGTCCTGGAGCCACTGTCATTGTGGTAGCTAAGATATGTGTTTATCAAACGATTGCGAGCTACTGGAGAGACGGTGTCCCTAATGCTAAAAGAAAAGCTTATTTCCGAGTTCTAATAACTCTCATTTTCAAAACGAGGCTATCAACGGCTTCGCACTTACCCTCGCTTTCAAACAGCAGCTTACTGCAAGCTGGAAATAGCTTGTAGAGCACTCAGTCAATAAATTGAAACTCGTTATTGTCTCCGAGGCTCCGTGGGGGAATAAAACAAATTAAATAAAAATCCTTTGGCTAGGTTCAGGGATGAATAATACATTTCTTTAGTGTTTACTACTCCATGAGCCTTTTAGCCAACTATGAATTTTATACTTATCGAAAGTGCTTTACGTCAGCGCGAGTTAAATTGTTTTGATCAGCATGTCCACAACTGGCCAATATAACACGGCAGCAGATTTCTATACCAATCTATCAACATTAGTTTCTGATGCAGCATTTATAAAGATACAGCTGTTAAAGAATTACTGAACTTATTACCTGCCGTTGACCGTTACCTAGCTATAGGAGTCTTGTCGAGAATACTGACAAACTCCATTGATGTCAACTCGTCGTTTGCTCTTGGATTCTTCGTTAAAAGCTTTATTTATAGACGGTATATGGACTGCATGTAACTTTTCCTTTTTACTTGCTTTTGTGTAGAATTCAATTCCTTTTTCTTTGAATATAACATTTTTTAAATTTCTTCCCATTGTTTTAAGCGGGTGACAATTTTCAATAAACGGAATAGCAGGTCATAATATTGGAACAGGGAGTCATTTATGTTTTATAAATGACCTGCTGTTCCACACTTTGATGACTACAAAAATACGCTGCTGGTTCTAAAACAATGACAAGATGTAGGGGGATAAAGCTCTCGTAGCCTGAGATCATGCCCTCTCCCTATTATCCCTTTATGTCTCTCACGGGAAGATGGCATGATACATTTGTTTGTCGGATCACATGTAAAAAAGCCAGAATCTGGACTTTTTTCTGATTGGATAGGAAACAATACGGATGATTTGCGCTGTTCCGATTGGCCAAAATGCCGCCATCCGTTAGTTGTTGTTGATTTCAGTCTGCATTTTTGCTTGCGTAATGAGCAGTGAATACACACGCGAGTTCGTTATGAAATTTCTGCCGGCTCAGTTTTCTTGAATTTAAAGAATGCCTAAATAGAAATTTCATCCATTGAAATATTTTCCATCTCATCGTATACTTAAACAGTTGCAGTCAAACCTTCACCGATCATTTGAATGCAATTTGATACTGGCTACAAGTTACAGAAGCGACAAACGGGTTCACTTTTCAAATAATCAATTCATGAATGGAATCTTGACCTGGTTTGACTGTAATTCCTCCTTCAGAGATCATGCTGCGAATTATTCTGAGCGATCTTCGCTTTCACAACACCTTTCAGTTCGTAAAAAAATGGTGCTTCAGCCTAATTTTTTTTTTCACTGCTTTCGGCACAGAACGAAGTCAACGAGCTTTAACAAGTAAATTCTTTATTTTTTGTAGCTGTCAAATAAAGGTACGGCAGCTGCAGCTAGCAGTATTTCATCACAAAAACAACACATTAAAATTTTTTTTTAGGAAGCGCCGTCTGAACATGGACGTACTTAAAAATTTTCTTTTCCCTAAAATTCATTTCAAAAGAGACATTATTCGCGCCAAAATTTAATCCCCGTATGGTAAACGCTTATTGGCTAATAACATGACAGGTCAAGCAGACGTTAGATTATGTAGATTAGGGGGCGGTTGATGGCTTGCTAAATAAATGTATCAGGCGTTATTTTTTTCCCCTCTCGAGCCAAAGAAGCAAAAAAAAAATAAATAAATAACGCCTGATCTCAGGTTAAAGCTCTCGCTACTCTACCAGCTTACAAACGATGACGGAGCGCGTAAGACCTTGCAGATCAGGCATTGATAACGCTTTTCAAGTCTTTCAAACTGACTTATCAAGAAAGCTTCGAGCAATAATGACGCACGTTCTGTTTAACTCGTATCTTAAATTTCAAAGAACACCCATTCATTTAATTGATGCAGGAACTGATGTGGAAACGAACAGACGGATAAAAATATAATAGGCAAATCAGTAGCAAATTTCCTTAACTCTGTTGATACTTTAAAGAATCTGGTTGAATATTCCTGGAAAACGTCAAAGAAAGCTCTGCTCATTACTCATTCGTGCCACTCAATGTACTTAACGTAATAATTCTTCACTAGAACTCGGTATATAACATGATTGAAATGGATCAAACATGTAACGGATTTTTTTAAAACTTTAAAAAAGTTGTGATTGCCATTGAATTGTAAAACTGTTTATCATCGACTTAAAAGCACCATTAGTGCCAAAGAAGTTTTTGTTGAATAATTTATGGCTAATCTATTAGCATCGGGTAAAGTCGGTTGAACTATTTCAGTTTTCATTCTTTTTCGGCATTTAAATTACAGCACAGCCCTCTGGGCTGCTTCATTACCATACTCAGGAATACTCTGGTCTCTCGAGGAACAACAGAGTTTATCCATGTCTATGTTTCGGTTCTTCAGATTGGTACTTGGATTCTTCATAACTGGCCTTTGCTGCAGAGTTGTTTTTGCAGGTAACCAATCTTAAAATGTTGGTCCACGTCACATTTCGAAAGTTTGCACTTCTAAACACGAAAGTTTTTGTCATGCAGGGACTTTTGGGTTAAAGAAAGCCCCCTTTCGTTTCTTCAATTCTTATCGGTTTAACGGTTTTCTATATAAATTTTATGTAGCTGCCCATTGATTATTTTCGCAATTTTTCTTAATCATATAGGAAGCTTTCCATTAATAGCTGCAAATACTGCAACATATCAAAAACTCAGAGGGGTTCCATCAACCCCCTGCCCTTGTACCACTGTGGGGGTATGACTTTGCGTGTACGTCCGAGGGCTAATAAGCTATGTCCCATGAAACAAGTGCTCCCTTCTTTTCAGCTGCCTGAAGTTTTGCCAAAATGTTCAATTTTAACTGAAGTGTTTTGACTTTCAGTTTAATACTCGTTTGCTGCGTGAGTTAACATAGAAACATACTCACGGTTGCTAATTTTCTCACAAACAGAGAACGGTTACCACGATCTCCTTGGGTAATAGCTAAAGCGCTTCCCAGAGTCGGAGTAAAATATTTTGACGTATTTTCTCTTGTTCCATGTTCATTGCCGCTGTAGGTAACATTCGATTAAAAAGTTTTCAATAATATCCTGGCAAGAAGTGTAATTGGAGTGGGGCTAAAAATTTTTAAAGCTCGCCTCTGTTACGTTTTTCCAAATTTACCCGTATGAAAAAAGTCAACAAAATTCAACAAACACGAACTGAATGAGATAACTAAAAAACTCTAGTTAATACATTTCAAACTAACCAAAATAAAATCTTTGGTGTTCGCTTGAAGCACAAACTGAGAGTAAGATTGATGTCTCTAGCAGAGAGCAAATCGCCCTTTGTTCAGCTCCTGCCCTCATTAAACAACACAAAATAGAAAGTGCACATGTCTTATAAATATAAACACTACTAAGCTTCTGCATATTTGCATACAGTTTTCCTAATTACTGCTTTTCCCTTCAAATCAGCAAAGCCAAACGAAGGATGAAATAAAACTGAACGCTTGTGCTGTGATCAGTAATAAACAAAATAACTTGCCTCCTGGTATAATTTAAACTTGAATTTTGTATTAGAAATAGCATGAGCGAAGAAAAATTCCGTACAAAAAATAGTAAACAAATTTAAGATAAAAGTGAAAGGACTAACAGTCGAACCTGTATACAACGGTCACGCTCGGGAATTGAGGAACTGGCCGCTTAATACCGGATCATGACTGAAAATACTCACTAGGCATGGTCTAAAGACAATTCTAACAGCGTATCATACAAAAACACTTCATGCAAGGAAACAAAGTTCAGTGTCAACTTGTAACTTAACGGTATAATGTACGTAACGTTGTGTTAAAGTACTGTGTAGTAAGTCTGATGACATATGAAAAGCGTTAATAATACGAAACGGCCGAGTAACAGCTTACAGCAAGAGAGGATAAAGCGTGTTATTTCTTTATAGTGATGATGGATCGCATTTTAAACACAATAAAATATCGGATAAAGTGACATATGGATTAGTTTCTGTTCGAGGGTGGCCGCTTAATACAGGTAAAAATAACAAAGAAAGACAAACATAGGACTGCTACAGAGTGGCCGCGGCCGCTTAACAGAGGTGGCCGCCTAACACAGGTAAAAAATACATGTACAGCGTTTGTATGAGTGAAAAATCGGGACTTTGAAAACTGGCCGCTTAATACTGTGAGGGCCGTTATATACAGGCTCGCCTGTATTTGGTTCATTTGGTTTATTTGTTATAACTTTTCCAAGAGGTTTCAACTACTTTTCTCCCAGCTGGAGTGATTCTGCGCTTTTAAACATAGAACACCCACGCATCGTCTTCGTAAAAAGTATTTTCGGATAGTCAAACTTGAGAAAAGGAAAATAGTCCATTTGATTGCAAAAAAATGTCGCAAAGTCAACTTACGTGTATGATTGAAAACTTAAGCGGGTTCTCTTCCGAAAAATTAAAACGACTTTGGAAACGTTTTAGTTATCTGTAATAGACTATTTCTCATGAGAGCCCAAGAAAATAGAGGTCAAATTTCACAAGAATTGTGAAAACACACGTGAAATTCTGAAAATTTCATGTCATTAATTGAAATTTGACATTTATTTTCTCGTGCTCTTATAAGAAATTTTCTTTGATGCTATTACAGATAACCAATTACATCCCCAGCCCTTGAAAAATGTAAATGATATTGTTTAAGTTATTCCGGTACGAGGTTTTGTCCACTGAAAATTAAAATTACTCAATTTCCAGATGGATTCCGTCTTAATTAACTCGCTAGCTATCAATATATATTTTTTGTATAATTTTGCATATATATTTAGGAACCCTGCAAATTTTACCCGAGAACTTCCTTTTCACAGACACATCTTGTTGAGCGCTGTAATATTGTAGAGATAAAAAACATGATTTCCTTACTCATTTTTTGCTTCATGGTTGGCGCAGTTTTAGCAGCCGAAGGAGACTCTA
>CALNXI010001720.1:89846-108400 GCA_942486025.1 Porites evermanni
GTGCTCTATGCTAACTTCCGAAGAAACATCGACTGGTTAAACATGGAGTTAACAGTTAATCAATGCGCACAAGTGGCCAGTGATATCGGCTACGAATACTTTGGCGTCCTGTTTTTCGGCGAGTGCCGCAGTGGCTGGAATGCTAAGGAAAGTTATGCCAAATATGGAAACATTACTGAGGGATGCTGGAAGTTTGATAATCAAACTGGATTTGCAGTTGGGAAAAAGGGGACAAATTTTGTTTATCGGATTCTGAACTAGCTGGTAATATTTGTAAAACAATATTATAACCGCAACAGTGTTATAGATTTGTAATTTAAACTTTTTTATTCATTTATCTATTTCTTTATGTTTTGTAAGTATAGGTAATAGCATGATCGGATTTTATTTGCAGGTTTGGACTGTAATTCCCACCCGTGACATTCCAAACATATTTTTGGCCCTTTTCTTTAAATTAAAAAAAGGAACAATAGTCTTATTGTTTCTTCACAGCGATAAACATTACTTAGGACATATAAGTGAGTTCTACAAAAAGGACCCTTAATTACTTCAGTTTGACCGCAAAGACCTGTTAAGTATTGAGGGAACTTATATGTGCAATATGTTCCAGGAGAGTGTCCTGGTAGCTATGACATATGGTTGACAAAAATACCCTCCTTTAAAGCTTTATAGCCCTGGATCAAACGATTGCGAGCTACTGGGGCGAGGCAAAGTCCCTAATGCTGAAAGAAAAGCTTATTTCCGAGTTCTAATAACTCTCATTTTCAAAACGAGGCTATCAACGGCTTCGCACTTACCCTCGCTTTGAAACAGAGGCTTAGTGCAAGCTGGAAATAATCTATGGAGCACTCAGTCGTTGAATTGAAACTCGTACTTGTCTCCGAGGCTCCGTGGGAGAATAAAACAAATGAAATAAAAATCGTTTGGCTAGTTCCGGGGATGAATAATACATTTCTTCTGTGTTTACTACTCCACGAGCCCTTTAGCCAACTATGAATTTTATACTTATCGAAAATGCTTTACTTCAGCACGACTGAGTTAAATTGTTTTGATCAGCATGTCCTGAAAACTGGCTAATATAACACGGCAGCAGATTTCTATACCAATCTATCAACATTAGTTTCTGATGCAGCATTTATAAAGATACAGCTGTTAAAGAATTCCTGAACTTATTACCTGCCGTTAATCGTTACCTAGCTATAGGAGTCTTGTCGAGAATACTGACAAATTCCATTGACGTCCACTCTTTGTTTGCTCTTGAATTCTTCGTTAAAAGCTTTATTCTTAGACGGTATATGGATGGTATGTAACTTTTCTTTTTACTTGATTTTGTGTAGAATTAAATTCCTTTTTCTTTGAATATAACATTTTAAAATTTCTTCCCATTGTTTTAAGCGGGTGACAGTTTTCAATAAATGGAATAGCAGGTCATAATATTGGAACAGGGAGTCATTTATGTTTTATAAATAACCTGCTGTTCCACACTTTGATGACTACAATAATACGCTGCTGGTTCTAAAACAATGACAAGACGCAGGGATAAAGCCCTGGCTACTCTACCAGCGTAAAAACGATGACCGAGCGCGTAAGACCTTGCAGATCAGGAATTGATAATGCTTTTCAAGTCTTTCAAACTGACTTAACAAGAAAGCTTCGAGCAATAATGACGCACGTACTGTTTAACTCGTATCTTAAGTATCTTATCGACTTGAAAAGCATTATCAATTCCTGATCTTGCAGATCAGGAATTGATAATGCTTTTCAAGTCTTTCAAACTGACTTAACAAGAAAGCTTCGAGCAATAATGACGCACGTACTGTTTAACTCGTATCTTAAATTTCAAAGAACACCCATTCATTTAATTGACGCAGAAACTGATGTGGAAATGAATAGACGAATGAAAATATAATAGGCAAATCAGTAGCAAATTTTCTTAACTCTGTTGATACTTTAAAGAATCCGGTTGAATATTCCAGGAAAACGTCAAAGAAAGCTCTGCTCATTACTCATTCGTGCCGCTCAATGTACTTTACATAATAATTCTTCACTAGAACTCGGTATATAACATGATTGAAATGGATCAAACATACAAAATGTTCTCAGCCTTCCCTTTTTTTGCAGGTTAGATAAAAGATTTGCCGATACATGTATTTACCTTTTCTGCCATTAATCGTAACGGAATTTTAAACCCTAAAAAATTGTGATTGCCATCATTGTAAAACTGTTTATCATTGACTTAAAAGCACCATTAGTGCCAAAGAAGGTTTTGTTGAATAATTTATGTATAATCTATTAGCATCGGGTAAAGTCGGTTGAACTATTTCAGTTTTCATTCTTGTTCCGCATTTAAATTACAGCACAGCCCTCTGGGCTGCTTCATTATCATACTCAGGAATACTCTCGTCTCTCAAGGAACAACAGAGTTTATCCATGTCTATGTTCGGGTTCTTCAGATTGGTACTTGGATTCTTCATAACCGGCCTTTGCTGCAGAGTTGTTTTTGCAGGTAACCAATCTTAAAATGTTGGTCTACGTCACATTTCGAAAGTTTGCACTTCTAAACACGAAAGTTTTTGACATGCAGGGACTTTTGGTTTAAAGTACGCCCCCTTTCGTTTCTTCAATTCTTATTGGTTTAACGGTTTTCTATATAAATTTTGTGTAGCTGTCCATTGATTAATTTCGCAATTTTTCTTAATTATAAAGGAAGCTTTCCATAAATAGCTACAAAGACTGCATCAAGCCCCCGCCCTTGTACCACTGTGGGAGTGTGACTTTGCATGTACGTCCGAGGGGTGATAGGCTATGTCACATGAAATAAGAGCTCCCTTCTTTTCAGCTGCCTGAAGTTTTGCCAAAATGTTTAATTTTAACTGAAGTCTATTGATTTCAGTTTAAGGTGACTCGACCCAGTTTTTTTGGGGGGGTACCATCCTACTTTGAAGCTCTCTGGTATCCCCACCTTTACTTTTATCGTAAGTCTAACACATAGAATGGATAACATATAGATCAATGTACAATATAACATAAAATTTTTGGCGATCGGAGTAAATGTCACGTGGTTATAATGCCACGCCCCTTTGAGGTCTGACATTATCTTCTATAAGCCCAAACTTGAGTAAACATTGAAGATTTTTAGCGTTTTGGCTGAGTTTGTGCTTTGGGAGTTGTCTATTGTTTCTAGTCTGTCATTATACAGCATTCTTGTTCAGCACGCGTGCAATGACCACGCTTGGCTGACTTCCGAATGCTCACCGAGATATTCCCGTCACGAGTTGGTTTAATTATTGGCTTGCATTAAACCTATGAAAAAATGATATTTTTTTAATAGTAAGTAGATTTAGTGTGTAGCACTTCTTGATTTTTTTGCAAAGGCACAAGAAGCACGAGAATTGATTAAAAATTGTGACTTAAACCTCTATGTATCAAGCGATGGCCTGTCTCACTGTACCAAAATTATTATATCTCGGTGAGCATTCGGAAGTCAGCCAAGCGCGGTCATTGCACGCGTGCTGAACAAGAATGCTGTATAATGACAGACTAGAAACAATAGACAACTCCCAAAGCACAAACTCAGCCAAAACGCTAAAAATCTTCAATGTTTACTCAAGTTTGGGCTTATAGAAGATAATGTCACAGTTTTTCAATGACCATGAAATTCAGAGTCCGGGTAGTTAGTTAATCAATTGTGGCCCTGAAAAAATTTGAAGGAAAAAAAACTACGAATTTTTAAGAAAATGCTTTTTTCGTGAGAAGGACTCTTAAACGCTGACAAACGTCAACAAATAGCGAAAACTATAATTTCTATATGTTTGCTTTGCTCGAAATCGCGCGCATTTACAAGGCCCTAAAGCGTTTTGCTGACTTGCAAGGACCCATCTGTTATAACGATGCCCAAAATAAAGAGATGAATCTCATAGTTTATTAGATATAATCCGTGTAAAGTTTGCTTATCATTTTCGCATAAATTATGACCTAAATTTGGAAACCGCTGAATTTCTCGAATTGGGTCTTTGCGATTTTGGTGAAACTCTGTTCAGCGCAAGGCACTAATGCGCACTATGTGTAGCTGAGAGATTTTCACGAAAAAATGCCGGCAACAGCAGATTTTCGACTCAGACCTCAAAAGGGCGTGGCATTATAACCACGTAACATTTACTCCAATCGCCAAAAATTTTATGTTATATTGTACATTGATCTATATGTTATCCATTCTATGTGTTAGACTTACGATAAAAGTAAAGGTGGGGATACCAGCGAGCTTCAAAGTAGGATGGTACCCCTCCAAAAAAACTGGGTCGAGTCACCTTAATACTCGTTTGCTGCGTGAGTTAACATAGAAATATAGTCCCTGTTGGTAATTTTCTCACAAACAGAAAACGGTTACCACGATCTCCTTGGGTAATAGTTAAAGTGCTTCCTAGACCCGGGTTAAAATATTTTGAAGTATTGTCTCTTGTTCCATGTTCATTACCGCTGTAGGTAACATTCGATTAAAAAGTTTAAAATAATATCCTGGCAAGAAGTGTAATTGGGGTGGGGGCTAAAAATTTTTAAAGCTCGCCTCTGTTACTTCTTTTCCAAATTTACCCGTATGAAAAAAGTCAACAAAATTCAACAAACACGAACGGAATGAGATAAGTAGAAAATATATATAAATAAATATAAAAAACTTAAATAAATAAATATATATAAACTTAACTCTAGTTAATACATTTCAAACTAACCAAAATAAAATCATTGGTGTTCACCTGACGCACAGACTGAGAGTAAGATTGATGTCTCTTGGTCTCTCGTTTAGCGGGCGAAAACAAATCGAGGACGGGAGTAAAAACAACACAAAATAAAAAGTGCACATTTGTCTTATAAACATAAACTCTCCTAAGCTTCTGCATATTTGCATACAGGTTTCCTAATTACTGCTTTTCGCTTCAAATCAGCAAAGCCAAACGAAGAATGAAATAATACTGAACGCTTGTGCTGTGATCAGTAATAGACAAAATAATTTGCCTTCTTAATTTAAACTTGAATTTTGTATTAGAAATAGCATGAGCGAAGAAAAATTCCGTACGAAAAATGGTAAACAAATTTAAAGATAAAAGTGAAAGGTCGACTTACAGTCGAACCGGTATACAACGGTCACGCGCGCTCGGTAATTGATAGCCTCCCACGCAGGCGTTTTTAGGGGAGCTCGTTTTTCATCCCTCCCTTCAAACGCCTGCTCAACCGAAAACAACATTCCTTTCCCATGCTTAGCCAATCACATTGTACTTTCCAAATCCTGGAAAGTTAACCTTGACCGCAAGGTAATCTGATAATTACTCGATTTGTATAAACACTGGAAAAACTTTCTAACCTCCAATAAATGTTAGATTCAGAGCGGCAAAAATAAAATTTAATCAAATTTTAGAATACTCCATGCACTTCATAAACTTAAGGAAGGAAAGAAAAGAAGGAAAACGGTAACTGTAGGGTCACGTTTTAGTCGCGTTTAACCTGTCAACACCTTATTGCACAACTGTTTATTGGTCACTTACCACGCAAATAAAACAATGGGAAAGGAATGTTGTTTCCGGCTGAGCAGGCGTTTGTGTGGAGGGATGAAAAACGAGCTCCCCTAAAAACGCCTGCGTGGAAGGCTAGGTAATTGAGGAACTGGCCGCTTAATACAGAATGACTAAAAATACTCGCTGGGCATGGTCTAAAGACAATTAATGGTGTCTCATACAAAAACACTTCATGCAAGGAAACAATGGCACAATCAAAACTCTTCCAAGCGATCAAAACTTTAAACAAAGTTCAGTGCCAACTTGCAACTTAACGGTATAAAGTACGTAAGGGACGGACCATTAGAAAACTTATGGGGGCGGAGGGGGGGAAGGGGGCGGGCGAAGTACAAAAAAATATTCGCGTAAGGGAAAATTAAATGAAAAAAATTCATGCACGCCAATTAATCCTAAAAAATATTCATGCTATGGCCTAAAAAAAATGCATACAAGGAATTTGATAGCGAAAAACTTCCTGCGGCTCTGAAATTCTTCCCCCCCCCCCCCCCCAAAAGTGTTTATGAGGGAAAAAAACGGGACTTTGAAAACTGGCCGCTTAAAACAGGGCCGTTTTATAAAGGTTTGTCAGTGTTTGTGTCTTTTGGTTTTTTTTTTTTCATTTTTTTCTATAGGTTCTACCCCATTTTTTCCCCGCTGGGGCGTGCCCGCCCATTGAAAACTGGCCGCTTAACACAGGACCGTTATATACAGGTTTGACTGTATTTGGTTCATTTGGTTTATTTGTTATAACTTTTCCAAGAGGTTTCAACTACTTTTTCCCGGCTGGAGCGATTCCGCGCCTTTAAACATAGGACACTCACACATCGTCTTCGTAAAAGGTATTTTCTGATAGTCAAACTTGGGAAAAGGTAAAAAGTCCATTTAATTGCAAAGCACTAGCGCACAGTCAACTTAAGTATGATGGGAAACTTAAGCGGTTTCTCTTCCGAAAAACAAAACGAATTTTAATAGGGCTGGAACAACATCAGGAACGTTTTCGTAGTAAATAAATCAGCTGTCGAATTAAATCGGAGGTAAAACCTTGTTCCTCTTAAATGAGATATTATCAAACCATCCAAGATAGACCGGTCACTTGTTTTTCTTAACTGCTTCGGACGTTACAACCAATCTAAGCTGCCTCATATATTCTTTTAATACAAGAAAAATAAATAAAGTTATACGCTAGTCACCGACTGGTATCAGATTCAAAGTTGCATTTTTGCATGTGTAATGCGGAGTGAATTATATTTTAAAAGAACCTTTCAGAGGTTCTTCATGCAGATAGAAAAATCTGTTAGACTTTTATGGATAAAATTTCTATTATGAGCCACCAGAATTTTCCTAACTACGTGGCGTGTAAATTCACTGCCATTAATGCACCTGCGGGAATACAAAAATAGATCTGATATCGAAAACGATTCATTTTCGAAGCAATTAATTCATTAATAGAGTGGGCGTCAGCGCCTGACTTTTCTAACTGATACGAAAAACAGGCGAAATTGACATTTCACTCTAATTGCGTTTTCTGTCCCCGTTTATTAAATTAAAAACACAAGCAGATGTCCAAATCAATTTTAAAAACTGTTGCATTATTGTTGTAGTTGGTTTTATCCATTGCCCTTCTTTTTTTATTATCGTCTTTGGAAACTCTCTATTCTTATATTTTTTGAAAATGTACCATTTAATTTCTATAAAAAGTTAAGCCTGCGAATAGAGCCGTGTCTCCTCGCTCCTCGCCAGAGATGGCAGTATTCGTAGGATAATTGTAAATAAAAAGTTGCCCTTAAACGATCCAGCAGTATTTGCAGTAAAGGCGAATACTGCTAAATTAAACTATAAGTGAATTTTAAAACATCTCTGTTTCTCGGCCTTGCGCTAATTGCTGCCACATTTCTCCATCAGTTTCCGCATAAGACTGCCAGTTCAATTGTTTAATACATGAGTTATGTTCAGGTGGCGCTAATGCTAATTAATGTTGAGGACTAATTTTTGAACCCCATTTACGGAATTTAATTTATTAGCAGTCATTCAGAGTGTTATCTGTAGAGAACTGTAGAGTAAATAAGGGCTGAATATTAAAATTAATTTTTTATAGTAGCACCAGTTTCTCTTCGCTATGCTACATTAGTAAAGTCCAACTAGCGGTCTGTTATCAATGTTGCGTTCTGTTTGGTTGAGCTACTACTAGGCTCTATGTTATAGCCCACTAGCAGCGAAAAGCGCCGGCTTTGAAAACAAAAACAATGGCGGCTGAATCGCGTTTTTCTAGCCCAAGTTGTTTTGTCTCGATGCTTTTGACCAAACAACTTGTTGGATTTTATTGAAACAATTTTTCCTCCCGCCCTCATGAGTCAATAGCCCGCGCGAACGCCGAATGGGCTATTGACTCAGAACTCATTCGGGCTCGAGGAATAATTGTTAAATATACTCTGGCTGGTAACTTTATAATGCGTGTTTGTAATAATCGTTGTGTTATTAACATTTCACAATTTTTAGTAATTAACTTTTTGCCAAACTATATGCTTTTTTAAGATTTGCGAAAATTAAATAAAAGCCTTTAATTAGATTGCCATGTTAAACTAAAAGGTCGCAGTGCTGTGGTTGAGTAATTAAGCTGTACTTCCTTTCGACAGCAAAGTATTTATATTCACCATTCAACAAGAGACAAATTTTGTGAATTCCGATGTCCTCAATCCTAAGCTTTTTCATCATGGTTAGCCAAAACAGCAACGAGCTTTTTATTTTTTCCCTATCCTCTACTTTGACAGGACAAGTCAATCACTGAAGGGACACGCGTCAATCGAGCTCAAAGTATTTCAAATTAACTTGCTATCTACAAAATAATATATATTTATGAACCCTACAAATTTTACCCGAGAACTTCCTTTTCACAGACACACCCTGTTGAGCGCTGTAATATTGCAGAGATCATAACATGATCTCCTCACTCATTTTCTGCTTCATGGTTAGCGCAGTTTTAGCAGCCGAAGGAGACTCTAGATCTTCCTACATCAAAACGCGAGAGAACAAGCGTTTACATGGCCTTGTTGTCAAGAAAATCGATTCTACGGATGAAAGGTCGTGCAGTCGAGCATGTTTAAGGCATTCTTGGTGTGCCTCTTCTAACTTCAAAGAGTCCTCGGGCAATTGTGAGCTGAACAAGCACGAGTTCTCTCCAACTGATGATGACACCAAGCTCACTGATAACCCAGGCACTCTGTTTTCAATGTTTCTTAAGGTAAGAAAAGTTCTGAATTTTCATTACTTTAAGACAACAAAAGCCTGCGTGTGCAGACGTCCCTCGCTAATTTCGGCATGCAACAAGAAATAGACTCCTACAATTGCATCTAGATCAATTTCAGTACATAACTGTTCAAGCGAAGTTTCGTAAAAAAAGAAATGGAAAGTTGGTTAAACAGTTAGGTTGAGCTGTTATAAAAAAGCACTCGCATTTCAGTCTATAGGGAGTTTTAGCAACGACGACGGCGACGTTAGCGAGACCGTCAAAACAGCAATAGCTGTATAAGCAAAACAACAGGTTTGCACGTGCATCACGCTTTTCTGTACATTTCTTAGCCGTTAATGCACGACTTAACGACGTGACAATGCCTAATTTCACGTTTTATGGAGGACGTTAACAAGCGACGACGAAATTTATTTCTCTTTCTTAACTTGAATGGGGTCCCCAAGAAATCAACTCTAGAGAAATTTGCCTACTTTAGACATTTTCAGCGAATTGGAATAAACGTGAAAAAGTTTGAAAAAACGCCAATTCATTTTAAATGTGACGTTTTCGTTGCTGTCGCCGTCGTCGATGCTAAAACTCCCTTATGTCTCGAACGGGAGCGAGCCAATTGTTTTCCCTTTTCCTAAATTTTTCAGTTCCGCCACAACACTGATCATTATCAAAGGCAACGTTTTCTTCCCTCAGTAACAAAAGGCTTACTTGTCATGAAAATAAAGTTAAGAGAAATATAGAGTGCAAACAACTATTAATATAAGAAAAGAGGAAAGCAAACCTGGCAATTTATCAGTGGAATTGTTATGTTTAACGTTAGATTTGCCTTGTGGAGTTAAAAATGTTAAGGGATCAGCCTCGCTACCTGCAAATTATCTGGACGTAGTTAGTACGTCGCCGCCCCCTGCCCGAGAAAGAGTGGCTAAAACATATAAAAAGCTGTGGGAAGTCGACGAAAAACGATGTATATCATTTTAGCTTAGCGAAGTAACATTATGAACATCGTGTTTCATCAGGGCTGCCTAATGACTGGATGCCATAACGGAGGTTCTTGCTTGTTCGACGAAGGGAAACATACGTTTGCTTGTTCATGCAGTTGGCAATGGAGTGGAGAAAAATGCGAAATTAGGGCGCGTAAGTCCAAACTGTTTTTGTTCCTTTAGTCAGAGTACGACACGACGCGTATTTTATGATAATGTAAAGTTCAATCTGCAGGTCTGGAGAGGTATTGACAAGATAACCGTCTCGTTTCCTAGCTTTAAAATTTGCAAAATGGATTGCTGTTTTCATAGAATTAATCTTAGGTTCACAATGAAAGTCTATTCTGTTTCAAGAGTCANAGTCAGAGTACGACACGACGCGTATTTTATGATAATGTAAAGTTCAATCTGCAGGTCTGGAGAGGTATTGACAAGATAACCGTCTCGTTTCCTAGCTTTAAAATTTGCAAAATGGATTGCTGTTTTCATAGAATTAATCTTAGGTTCACAATGAAAGTCTATTCTGTTTCAAGAGTCATAGAATCACGTTAATTACTGAAAATTTATTTGGTCGGTCAATTTGAGGATAATTCTGTTAGTCAACAATGTTGACTATGGCCAGGTTCAGACGCCGCTCAGTCCACTCGTTAATTAGCTAGTTCCGATCGGACAACGGCGACGTCCATGAAAAGGTCGCTGTGATAGACTTCGCATCATTATAAACTTTTACGAGATATCCCAATTAGCCCTGTTACTTAAAAAAAGGGAATTTTTTGCTGGAGCTGAAGCGAGGGGACCGCGCCCGAGTTCAAACAGAGATTATCGCCTTGCCGTTCTCGTTCTCAATTAAACTTAAAAATTGGTCATTTCACACGTATTTCACGTCGTCGTTGTGCAGGGACAGCAAAGAAATGTACAAAAAAGCGTGGTGCACGTGCAGAGTTGTTGTTTTGCTCTTTAAACCTATTGCTTTTTTGACTTTCTCCTGCCGTCGCCGTTATAGGTTCGTAAGGTCCCCTGTGTGTCATGTGCCGAACCTCACTGATGAATTAAGCTACGGCAAAAGAGCGGCGTCTGAATCAATTTGGTACGGCAGTTTTAGTTTGGCGCGGCAAAGGTGTTAAGTTCGACAGTGTCTGTCGAATTTTTGTCTAACGTAACTTAGGCTCGACTAGCCTGCGAACAGCAGACGCATTTCCGGTCGTCGCTTCTCTCCCTCCGAAAAATAGCTATTTTTCGGAGGGAGAGAAGCGACGACCGGAAATGCGTCTGCTGTTCGCAGGCTAAGGCTCGACACACGGTGAGCCGTCTGAATCAGATGTCGCGCAAGTGTCTCTCCAAAGTCCAACTTATTCAATTAGGTTCGGCACATGAAACGAACGGCGTCTGAACCAGGCCTATGGTTGACGAGTTGGTGGGCACAGAAGGTACACCAATAATTTGCACACCTTGTTAGGGTGTCTCGCACTTTGTGCTCTACATTTTGCGCCTGCTAAAAATACCTGTTGTTAAGGCTAGGTATTTTTTTGTATATATTTTTTTTATAATATAAATATGCGATTTTATGATATAGCTTTTGTGTTTGTTTTTGGTCGTTCCACGTCCAGTGGCATGCTTTAGAGGTGCTTCAAATCTCCAGGAGGTACTCGATGACTTTAGAAGTGAAATCAAGTTAGGAACGGCTGACATTTATGATGTAGTGGAAAAGTGCGCTGAGTTGGCTCGCGCCAAACATTACAAGATATTCGCTTTGGGCAAGGATGGTCTGTGCTTATCTGGAGCTGATACTCCAAACAGATACCATATCAGTGGTACAACGGGGGCGGACTGTAAAGACGGTATCGGCAAGGGAGATAATATATTCGTTTATTCCTTAGTTTAGTGTTGGGTATTGTCTATCCTCGTTCAAAAACTAGAAAATTCAGACGTGGACTGTGCCGCTGGAACAAGAGAAGCGCATGTCTTTAAAACAATTATATAGAAAAGTGTTTGTTAACAATATGTCTTGTAAGGTATCTGATCAGTGTAATCTATATTCATCTTACCCTAAGAGAAATGACTTGTTAACATGCTATGCCTTTTCTGGAGGCCAATATGCGAAGCTATCGATGTCAAAGTTACAGGGACACGTTGATGCTTAATGAGAGCTTACAACTTGAGTAATATTAAATGTTGTATAGATGGAGAATAATGCAAAACAAGGCAAAGGGGTACAATGCTGAATCTCTGACAAAGCTACTTGAAACTTGTTTCTCTTCTCCTCACAATTAATTTTCCTTCTTTATTTCTTGCCAGACTCCTCAGCTGATCTTCAGCCACTTGGATGTTATAAGGAAAAATGCGGAGATCTCGCCTTTCCAAATAACTACGCCAACTTCAGAAAGCAGATAAACTGGAAGGAGTGGCCACAATTGAAGACAGTGCAACAGTGCGCACAAGTAGCCGTCAACAAAGGTTACGAATACTTTGCTGTTCAGTATTACGGAGAGTGTTATACTGGAAAAAACGCTTCGCAAACTTATAACAAACATGGCAAGAGTGACAGATGTGTGGAAATTGACAAAACCTCTGGATTTCGAGTGGGAGAGAGGGACACTAATTTTGTTTATCGGATAAACTAAGCCAAAGAAAATTGATGCAACTCATGATCAAAGCCGAGCTACTTTCCATACTCTGCCTTGAATTAGGTCTGTTTGTTGAGTTAAAACCGCGATAACTTTTCTTCTTTAACTACCACTCGACACATCGATCTTCGATACCGCTAATTGAATAAAGCTTTTGAGTGTGAACGACTACGACTAGCTTGTAAACAACCCTGAAGTAGTCTTACTGCTACTTTCTACTGCTATTTAAGTAAGAATTTAAGTCAAACAGGGTGATGAGAACTCTGCACAAACTGCTAGTATGAAAAAAGTTAAAGGATAGCATAGCATTCATGGAAAATATACCTTTTGTATACCTTACTGACAGGAAGTTGTTTATGCGTGGGAAAATAACTTATCAACTGCAAAATGATTCATGAGGTTGGGAGTATTATGGCGTTGACTAAACAAGTAGAATATCCGTAGCAACACAAGATAAAAATAAAGAAATAAAAGAGATTTGACAATGTCCTAATAGTAAGAGAAAAACATAATGCAAATTGTACAATAAAAATGATGTTGTGTTTAGACATGCTCATGTATTATTTAAATGAAGTGAAGTGAGGGTCGCAAATTTAAAAGTAATTCAAGGTGAAACAACTATTCGATTCTTTTTAAATAACTGCATCACGAAGCGTACAACTCCTCAGTTGCCTGTACCAACTTCAAAAAAAAGTTTCTGTTCATGACGACTAGCATCAGTCTGTAGAGGTACTATATTACTTCTTTGACAGTGCACGATACCTACTCGTAGGAACTGAAAGAATAACAAGAACGTCCTAGTAATAGAACGTCTGGTCAATGTCAGCTTTACAATACGTAAGCGTTGTACTTGGAATCTTTATAACGGAGCTTTGTCATCTAATTGTTACAGAAGGTATGTGATCTTTCTTAAACACAAATTGGTCTCTACTTTCGAACAGGAAAATATATTAATGCATTTTAAGGATAAAACTATAATACAATTGACTCTGAGATTCCACTCTAGTCATTCTCCGTTGCAACGTTTCTTCTGAAATTTTTTTCTTTTTCCTTTCGTTTTTCTATTTTATTAATTCAAGTAATGAAAATGCATAAAAGAGAAATTTCCAAGAATCCCAACTTTCTTTATACCTTTCATTTTACGTCAGCAATCAAAATTACAAGCCCTAAATCAAACCGTTTCCCTTTTCTAACGAGCGTCAACCTTACGTACAACAAAATAATACTGAACTAAATTGTACGCAAAAGGCCGGCTTAGGTTTAAACTCAGATGAATATAACAAGTTTCATTCCTCCTGACTAGGAATAAAACTTAGATTTCTTTGCACTGTTTTATTACAAGCCATGTAAATACCCAGTCATAAATTTTGGATTATATCCCAATAAAGAAAAATTTGACATTACATTCACAGTAGTGAACTTGTGCGGCTAATGACTTATTTACAGAATTGAAAAAATTAAACAATAGAATAAAACCAGGTTGGCTTTCCATTCAATCACACAACTTCTGTTGTGTTTATTTGCATCTCCATAGAAACCTGCATAACAAAAGTTTTTGTCAGTCCTGTCGCCAACAAAGCATTAACAAATCACGTGATAACTTCTCGGAAGGTGACATCAGCAGAAAATTGTGAGATCGAATGCTTCTTAGAAATGAAATGTGAGTCATACAACTTAGGGCCACAACTGGAGAACGGAGATCACGTGTGCGAGCTTAGCAACTCCGATGCGTTAAGAGATCCTCTAGACCTGATGACAAACCAAGGATTCATTTATCGTGGAACCAAGGTAGAGGCCAACGGAGTTAAGTCAAGAAAACCGAAAGAGTGAATCCTCTTTTGGTTAACGGTACATTAGTGACTGACTGACTGACTGACTGACTGACTGAACGAACGAACGAACGAACGAACGAACGAACGAACGAACGAACGAACGAACGAACGAACGAACGAACGAACGAACGAACGAACGAACGAACGAACGAACGAATGAATCAATAGAGCTGAATTGCAGGTACCGGTCAGTTACAAAAAAGTTTTTCCATTCTATCGGTTTATATATATATTTTTAAATTGATGATTGATTTTAAGTTTAGAAAACATACTAGACTACAACATAATCAAAAGACAGCAAAGTACTTTTAAAGATTTACCTGAGTCTGCTCAGTATATCGTCATCACGATATCTTAATTGAATGTTAGAATCCCTGTGTAAATGTACAGTGCCCTGTGAATACTCGTTGCTACTCGGACTTATGATTCACACGAATGCATATGTCTACCAGGATCCAGTGGAGACAACTGCGACCTCGGTATGTTTTAATAACCTCAGAATATGTATTTTTCCTCACGATCAAGTCCAGTAATATTAGTGGTATAAACAAAGAATTAAGTGAGTGGGCTGCCATCTTCAGGGCTAACGTTCTCTGAGATCGATTGAGAGAAACGAGGTTTTTCATGTAGTCGATTGAGGAAAAACAGATCATCTTTATTGATGATACAAATGGAAATGATACTGTTAGTTTTGAATCATTATAAACGGCAAGTGACGTTGTGAAAACAACATTTAAGGGACTTTGCGATAAAGTATGGTAATGACTACGATAACGGACATTTAAAATTACATTACAAGTCCCCTTTAAGCGCCATATCAATAATTACATTATTTGCAATATACTGTAGAGCTCATTACGATCTATCTATTTAAGATTTAATCTCTCTAATACATGGAGGAAAATACATTATAAATACAACAACAATAGGGAAAAGGGGGATGCACCCTCTTCCTCCCAACCTCTTCTTTCCCCTCTTTCTACCATGGTAGAGTTGCTTGTACGTAAGATGATCAAAGTAACATACGCCTGACGAATACTAAACTTAGTTAAGTGTGTTCTACAGTAGGAAACACTGTAACATAGCAAGGTAAAAACAATGACTACAAAATGTTCCGTCTCTTAGTAGTCGTCTCTGCAACACCGCCCGAAATTCCATTGGCATGCTTTTATGGTGCTGACGGTCTCAAAGGCAGAGTTGTCGACTTAACCAACCAAATGACGTGGAACAACAAACATGAGGTCGTGAAAAAGTGCGCCGAGCTGGCGTACGCAAACGGTTACAAGCGGTTCGCTTTAGGCAAGAATGGTCTCTGTCTATCCGGAGCTAATATGAAGGACAAATATTACTTCAATGGTATTGAAAATGCGGCGTGTATAGACAGGATTGGAGCGGGCAACAGTCTTTTTGTATATTCTTTTGGTAAGTTCATGTACCTGCCCATTCCAAGCGTATTTCCATCACAAAATGTTTTGCAAATCATGAAAGGCAATTGATCTACAGAAAGGAAATAGAACCACAGACTAACCAAATTCATGTCCTGACAACTTCGCAAGACAATTAATTTGTTTGTCAGGGACTGGTTATTACTCATCGCCAGGTTTGGGTCGGAAGATTTTGTGGGGTAACATAATTTAGGTCAGAAAGGGTAATTATTAAGTGATAAGGCTGATGAGTGAAGTTAATTTCAGCGTAATGTGAAAATAACGGAGATTTCGGAAGGACTCAAATTGTACGAAGCCAAGTATTCGATCAAATTAAATAATCTCCCGACTACATTCGTCTTTATAGATCCAGCACCGAACCTTCAGCCCATTGGCTGTTATAACGATAGTGCCAAAGAACGAGCCTTGCCAGTGTTCTACGCTAACGCGCGAGGTAACATCGACTGGTTAAACATGGAATTAACAGTTGATCAGTGCGCACAAGTGGCCAGTGATATGGGCTACGAATACTTTGGCGTCCAGTTTTACGGCGAGTGCTACAGTGGCAGGAATGCTAAGGAAAGTTATGCCAAATATGGAAACATTACTGAGGGATGCTGGGAGTTTGATAATCAAACTGGATTTGCAGTTGGAAAAGAGGGGACAAATTTTGTGTATCGGATTCTGAACTAGCTTATGATATTTGTAAAAAATATTATAACAGCAATAGTGTCATAGATTTGCAATTTAAACTTTTTTATTCATTTTTATTTATTAATGTTTTGTAAATAATGGTAATTGAACTAAGAGGAGTGCAATTTGGTCTGAAATCGTACGCGTGATTTCAAAATCGGACGAGCACGCAGTGCGCGGGTTCGATTTGAAATCACAAGTAAGATTTGAGACCAAAATTAGATGGCACGAAGTTCAATTACCACTTTATTACAGCCATTTTGAAATCGCAGGATTCAGTCAATACCATCGATCTAATAGCCGGTTTGTTTAAAAGCGGAAACAAAAAGACTCTACATCTTATTTGTATTTGAAACAGAAATGATGCGATATAGAAAATGGTGCGATTTAAAACAGAAATGACGTGATTCAGAACATGAATGAAGCGAATTAGAACAGAAGTGATTTAGAGCAAAAAAGTGATTCAGAAGTAAATCACACTGCTGAGAGCCAATCAGATTGCAGGGATCAATTGTGATTTCAAAATGGATATGATAGAGGGGGAAAAGGAGCGGAAATCTCTTCAGGAAGTGGCGGAGATAAGTAACTGGGGTCCCAGAAAAGATGAAGCCCTTAAAATAGGAAACTCTAACCACTCTCCTAAAGCGGTAGCACTTGCTCTGGTGATTTTCTGTCCTAGAAGATATAAAATAGAACCCTTTTGCATAATGAACATAAAGAGATAACCTCATATAAGTCTCTTGCGTCCTTTTCTTAAACTTTAGTGCACCTAAGGTCATGTTGTTACAAAAGTTTTGAATCACGTGACAATAAAGCAAAGGGCCTGCTGGTCAGTGAGAGCTTCTTAAAGGGACAGTGTCCCGGTTATGCGCACGCGCGAGCGTCATCTGTTTTTTCTTTTAAAGACAATAGAACTGTCAAATTGAATCGACAAGATTTCCTTCCGGACCGCACCGCCGCCAGAGATTTGTTGTTTATATTCTCAAGTAATATTTTAGACTTTCGAAGAAGTCTTTCGTCTTATATAAAAATTTGGCTCGCGGTTCGAAGACTCATCGCGATTTTATCGCAAAAAAATACTGCCCGAAATGTAAACTAAACGAAAAAAAATCATTCAACCCGGTTAATACCAAAAAATAAACTTTTTCTGGACCAAAAAATTGCCTCAAACCAAATTGATAACAAAAACATTTCCGAAGCCCCTAAACATTTTCCCCCAACCCCCCCCCCCTCCCCCTCCATAACGTTTGTATGAGCGAATTAATCGGGACTTTGAAAACTGGCCGCTTAATACAGGGCCGTTATATACAGGTTTGACTGTATTTGGTTCATTTGGTTTATTTGTTCTAACTTTTTTCAAGAGGTTTCAACCACTTTTCTCCCGGCTGGAGCGATTCCGCCCTCTTAAACATAGGACACTCACACACATCGTCTTCGTAAAAAGTATTTTATGATAGTCAAACTTGGGAAAAGGAAAAAAGTCCATTTTGACTGCAAAGCACTAGCGCACAGTCAACTTACGTATGATGGAAAACTTAAGCGGTTTCTTTTCCGAAAAACAAAACGATTTTTCAGTAATAGGGCCGGAACAACATAAGGTACGTTTTGGTAGTGTATAAATCAGCTGCCGAATTAAATCGGAGGCAAAATCTCGTTTCTCTTAAATAAGATATTATCAAACCCTCTAAGATAGACCGGTCACTTGTTTTTCTTAACTGCTTCGGACGTTACAACCAGTCTAAGCGGCCTCATATATTCTTTTAATACAAGAAAAATAAATAAAGTTATACGCTAGTTACTACTGGTATCAGATTCATAGCTGCATTTTTGTATGTGTAATGCGGAGTGAATTTTATTTTAAAAGAACCTGTCAGAGGTTCTTCATGCAGATAGAAAAATCTTTCAGACTTTTATGGATAAAAGTCCATGACTGAAGGGACACGCGTCAATCGAGCTCATATTATTAATTAATTTGCTATCTACTAAATTATATATATATATATATATATATATATATATATATATATATAATTATGACCCCCACAAATGTTGCCCGAGAACTCCCTCTTCACAGACACACCCTGTTTAGCGATGTATTATCGCAGAGATAAATAACATGATTAGCTATGATTTCCTCATTCATTTTCTGCTTCATGGTTGGCGCAGTTTTAGCAGCCGAAGGAGACTCTAGATCTTCCTACATCAAAACGCGAGAGA